>JAJLUM010000071.1:0-23966 GCA_030564265.1 Blastobotrys attinorum
ATATATATATATATATATATTATTAATTAATAATATTAACTATACTCTCTCTATTTCTTATATTATAATAAGTAAGGAAAATATAAATATAAATATAAATATAAATATAAATATAAATATATATATAAATATAAATATAAATATTTATAATATTATTCTAATATAATATATTAGAAGATATAGGATGATAGGTATTGATGAGAATCGAACTCATGTAGTGTGATTTGCAATCACACGGTTTAACCATTAAACACAATACCTAATATAATAACTCTTTTTATATATTATAAAGTATTATAAGAGATAAGAGTAAGATATATATTAATACTTATATAAAGTATAGTTAAAATAATTTAATTATTGAATGGGGCTTGAGCTATAGTAGCTTTAGTAGAAGCTAAACCATTATTATTATAAGAATATAAAGTTTTATTAATAATATTAGTATTATGTATAGTACCAGTCATAGTGTTACGTTTAATAGTTCTAGCACTAGAATCAGCTTTAGGTAATTTACCAGCATAATGTAAATTATAACCAGTAATATAATGATTATTAATATTAGGTAAAATAGTTATAATATTATTAATAAATGTATCAGAATTAATATTATTAAAATTATTATTAATAAAATTATAATATATAATATTATATAATGAGTTTTTATTAATATAACTATTTTTATTAATAGTAGATTTAGGTACAATATATTTGTTTAATTTATTAATAGTTATATTATATTTATATGGTGAATATACTGATTTACTACCTATAATAAATTCATTCATACCACCAGCATTATTATTAATAGTTATAGGTATTATATTAACTTTTTTATTATATATTTTATTTAATATAGTTATAATATTAATATTATTATTAATTAATTTATTAATTGTATTATTATAATGATTACTTTTGTTATTTAATGATGATTTAACCATTAATATACGTATATATATTATTAATTTATCATTAGTATGTAAAAATAATGGTTCACTACTATTTATAGTTGATAATAAATTATTATTAAATTTTAATGTAAATATGTATTTTAATCATATTTTAACAATATTATCTATATTAATATTATTAATTAATTTATTATTATTTCATTTATATATTCTATTATAATAATTATATTCATTATTATTATTTAATAATTTAATATTATTAACCTTATTAATACTATTTTGTTTAATATTATTAATATTAAAATAATTATTAATATAGTTGTTATTAATTAATATCTTTTTAATAATATTCTTATTTAATATTTTTATTTGATTTTTCATATTAATTTATTATTACCATATATATCTATATTCTCTTCTTATCGAAAGGTAGGGTATATTATATAATTATATATTATGTATAAGAGAGTATAGTAAAATTATAAATTTAATAATAAATTATTAATATATATATTATAGATTATTATTATACAGCATATAATAATAAGAATGATATCATTAAACAGAATAATCCTGTTGCTTCACTTAATGCGAATCCTAATATTGCATATGTGAATAATGTACTTCTTATTGATGGGTTACGTGCTGTACCATTTATTAATGCGCTGAATACTATTGCTATTCCTATTCCTGCTCCTAATAATCCTATTGTAGCTATTCCACTACCTATGTATTTTCCTGCTAATACTATTTGCATATAAATATATAATTATATACCATACATGTCTAATTATCATTATTAATTAATCCTTCCTTTTTCCTATTCTAAAAAAAGAGATAGGGGAATTAGGATATGATTATAGACTTAATAATAATATTTATATATTATTTTTTATTAATAATATTAATATATATTTATGGTTTATAGGTTTTATTGTATTTATAATAATAAATTATTATAATATTTTATAAGTCGTAGACTACTTATATATATTATAACATATATAAGTATATGAAAGGTTAATATATATATCTTTATTATATTACTTTGTATCTTTTAATAATAATAAGGTAGAGTAAATAAGGATAATATTAAATATCATATATAAATTAATATATAATAAATATCATTATAATAATAATGATAAAAATATATGAATAAAATAATAATATATATAATATATCTGTTATTTCTAATTTATTAGAAGTAGGAAGGGTAAATATAGGATTATTTAAACCATAATTGAGGTAAAATATAAATAGAAATATGGAATCAAATATAAAAAATATAATATCAAATATAAATAATAGTTCTAATAATAAAGATATAGTAAGTAAATTTAATAGAGGAATATATCAATTACATCCATATCATTTAGTAGAAGTATCACCATGACCAATATTTACAGCATTTACATTATTTGGATTAACATTTAATACAGTATTAGTAATGCATGGATATATAGGAATAGTATATGTAATATTTATAAATATAATATTAGTAATATATAGTATGGGATTATGATTTAGAGATGTAGTAAGTGAGGCAAGTTATTTAGGAAATCATACAATAGCAGTAAGACATGGAATAAATGTAGGATATATATTATTTGTAGTAAGTGAAGGAATGTTTTTCTTAGGTATATTCTGAGCATATGCACATTCAGCATTAGCACCAACAGTAGAATTAGGAGGAATGTGACCACCAATGGGAATAGTTGATGTAGCAATAGGGCCATTAGAATTACCATTATTAAATACAATAATATTATTAGCAAGTGGAGCAACAATAACATATAGTCATCATACATTAATAGCAGGTAAAAGAAGTGCATCATTATATTCATTATTAATAACAGTATTATTAGCATTAATATTTACAATATGTCAATATGTAGAATATGTAAATGCAGGATTTACAATAAATGATGGTGTATATGGAAGTACATTCTTCTTTGGAACAGGATTCCATGGATTACATGTATTAATAGGAGGTATAATGTTATCAGTAAGTTTATGAAGAATGTATGCATATCATTTAACAGAAACACATCATGTAGGATATGAAACTAGTATATTATATTGACATTTTGTAGATTTAGTATGATTATTCTTATTTGTATTATTCTATTGATGAGGATCATAATATATAAATATCAATAAATATATAAATTAACTATACTCTTTATTCTTCTTATTTTAATATTTATTAAAATAAATAGAGTAAAATATAATTATATAAGTGTATATATGAATTGTGGACTAATAGGTAAGTCGATCTGAATTTGAGTCAGAAACATAAAAGTTCGAATCTTTTCAATTCAATTTATATAGGTATAGTAGGACTTGAACCTACACTATATTGCTTAAAAGGCAATTGTTATACCGATTTAACTATATACCCTAATACGAATAAGATGAGAATCGAACTCACAAGGATATAAATCCAACTATTTAGCAAATAGTCTACCTTACCGGTGGAAACTTATTCATTTACGAATTAGGCTTGATTTGAACAAGCATACATTTGCGTGACAAGCAAATACTTTACCATTAAGCTACTAATCCTAATATATTATTATTAATATATGTCCTTAACTGGAATTGAACCAATACGACTAAATCTTCAGTTTAGTGCTCTACCATTTAAGCTATAAAGACAATATAATATATTACTTATATAATATATATATATATATATATAAGTAGAATAAAATCGTGAATATAATAAAATATAAATAAAATATTTAGAGAGTTTGATGTTGGCTCAGTGTAATTGCTATCTAGATACATAATACATGCAAACTGAACGCATATATAAATATATATAATATAATAATATATGAGTAGTGTAATCGTGAGTATAGTACATAATATAGAACTATTGAATTAGTTAAATACTAGTAAAATTAATATTCTCTTTTAGTGAGGGGAAATTAAAATAAAGGAATAATAAATATTCTGTTGATAGTCATAGTATGTATAACATTAAGTAGTTGGTAATATAATGATTGTCAAGCTGAAGATGTTTAACTGTCTATAGAAGTAGGAATGGTCACGTTGACCTTGAGATATGGTCAATATTTATTAAATACAGCAGTAAGGGATATTTGTCAATGAGTGAAAGCTTGAACGAGTAATCTAGAAAAGTGGTATATACTATTATCTTATTAATAATAAGAAGTAAAGTAATTATATAATAAGTATTTATTATATAAATATATATTTATATTTTCTGTTCGCAGGGAGATAAATATATATAATAATAGTATGATATATAGTAAATATAAAACTTTTAATATATATTTATAATGAATAATATATATGAGTAGTCCTAACAAATTAGCGTGCCAGCAGTTGCGGTAAAACGTAAAGGACTAGTAATACACATAATAGGTATAAAGAGTTAGCAATACTGATCTATTAATATATATATATATATATATTAAATATAAAGATCTAGAATCTATAAATAAGTTATTATGAGGTATATGAGTAGCGGTTAAATGTATAAATACATATATAACAACCAATTAAGAAGTAATATAACTAATACATAGATTGACGTTGAGTAACGAAACTTAGAGTATCAAATAGGATTAGTCAACCTATTAGTTCTAAGCGTAAACGATGTATACTAATATTTATATAATATAATATAATAATATTATAATATATGGATATAAAGCTAATGCGTAAGTATATCACCAGGGGAGTACTGACTAATCGAAGAAACCCAAAACAATAGACGGTTTGAGTGTTAACAGTGGATTATGTAATTTAATTCGATATTACTCGATAAACCTTACCATTATTTGCATACCTAAAATATAGGTTACATGTGCTACATAGCTGTTTATAGCTCATACTGTAAAGTATTAGATTAAGTTCACTAATGAGCGTGATCTAGCTCTTATAATGATATAAGATGATATTATACTATAGTATAATATATTAGCTAGAGTAAGACAAGTCTTCATGGCCACAATATAATGGGTAATATTACGTAATACAATATTATATACAAAGTCAAATAAAATAAATATAATATATATATAATATATATTATAATAATATTATATAAAATAGACATAATATATAATATATACTATATGTAATGTAAATACTATACATATAATATGGATTATTGGCTGTAACTCGCTAATATGAAATAGGAATTGTTAGTAATGATAATAAGAATATTATCGTGAATTTTTTGCTCAAGCGTACTAATCACTCATCATTCGGTCGAAGCATGTAGTAGCCGACTCATTAATAATATAATAAATATTATTATAATAATATATATATTAATAATATATTTATTAATTATATGATAAGCACTATTCGTAACGATTGAAAAGTTGAAATACAGTTGCAGTAGATGAATCTGCTGCGGATGATTATTTATCTTAACTATTCTTTATATATTTATATATATATATATTATATATATATAAGTGTATATAATTAAATTATAATATATCTAAATATATAGATAAAAATGAAATAATAAAGAAAGAAATAAAAATAAAATGAAATAAAATGTTATTAAGTAATATATTAATAGTAATAGGATTATTAGGATTTGTATATAATAGAAAGAGTATAATATTATTATTAATAAATATGGAAATAATGTTATTAGGAGTAACATTAAATATATTAATATGAAGTAACTATTTTAATGATAGTATAGGATTAGTATGAAGTGTAGCTATATTAATATTAGCAGGAGCAGAAAGTGCAATAGGATTAAGTTTATTAGTAAATTATTATAGAATAAGAGGTAATATAAATATAGATAGTATATAAATGATATTAACAATAATAGTATTACCAATAATAGGTAGTTTAGTGAGTGGATTATTAGGTCGTTATATAGGATATATAATAAGTAAACAAATAGCAACATTATCAATAATAATATCAGCAATATTATGTTATTATTTATATTTTGATGTAATGATAAATAATAATATATATAATATAAATATAGGTAAATGAATATATGTAGAACATATAGAAGTAGATTGAGGATTTATATTAGATGAATTAGCAGTAAGTTTATTAGTACCAATATTAACAGTAAGTAGTTTAGTACATATATATGCATGTAGTTATATGAGTCATGATCCACATCAAAGTAGATTCTTTAGTATATTATCAATGTTTACAGGATTTATGGTAGTATTAGTAACAGGTAATAATTATGTAGTAATGTTTTTAGGATGAGAAATGATAGGAGTAGCATCATATTTATTAATAAGTTTTTGACATACAAGATTATCAGCAGTAAAAAGTGGATTATCAGCATTATTAATGAATAAATTTGGAGATACATTTATAACAATAGGATTATTTATATTATTATATACATTTGGTAGTTTAAATTATAGTACAATATATTCATTATCAGTATATATAAATACAGATATATTAAATATAATAATGATATTATTATTAATAGGATGTGCAGCTAAAAGTGCACAATTAGGGTTACATAATTGATTATTAAATTCTATGGAAGGACCAACACCAGTATCAGCATTATTACATGCAGCATGTTTAGTATGTGCAGGGGTATATTTATTATTACGTTCAAGTTATATATTAGAATATACACCAATAGTATTATTATATATATTATGATTAGGTGGATTGACAACAATAATAGCAGGATTAATAGCAATAGTATCAAATGATTTAAAGAAAATAATAGCATTATCAACAATGTCACAATTAGGTTTAATGTTTGTAGCTATAGGTATATCAAATTATAATATAAGTTTATTCCATTTATTTAATCATGCTATGTTTAAAGCATTATTATTTATGAGTGCTGGTAGTATAATACATAGTGTAATATATGAAACACAAGATATACGTAATTATGGAGGATTTACTAAATGATTACCAGTAACATATATATGTTTAATAATAGCATCATTATCATTAATGGCATTACCAGGATTAACAGGATTCTATTCTAAAGATATATTAATAGAATCAACATATGGTGTATATAGTATATCAGGTTATATAATTTATTGATTCTCAATAGTATCAGCAACATTAACAACTATATATAGTATGAGATTAGTATATTATGTATTCTATAATAATCCTAATGCTAATAAATATGCATATCATACAGTACATGAATCAGATAATATAATGTTATTACCTATGATTATATTAGCTATAGCATCATTAGTAGTTGGATATATATTTAAAGATTTATATATAGGTTTAGGTTCACCATTTAATAGTTTATTTATACATCCTAATAATTTAACTATAGTTGATACTGAATTTAGTATACCAACATATATTAAATTATTACCATTAATATTAACAATTATATCAGTAATATTAGTATTATATATATATGAATATCATTATAATAAATTATTAATATATAATAATAAATATTTAAGAAATATATATATATATGTTAATAATAGATTTATGTTAGATCAAATATTAAATAATATAATATTAAGAGGTACTATAAATATAGCAATGCAATTTAATCAATATATTGATAAAGGTTTATTACATATATTAGGTCCAACAGGTATTAGTAATACATTAAATATAATGAGTTATAAATTAATATCATTATCTACTAATATATATACATCTATTAATAGTTCATCATCTGATGAATATAGTACAGGTATAAAACATCATACAACATATTTATTAAGTGCTATATTATTTATATTATTAGCTTATAATTATAGTATATCATTAATATTAATATTTATAATGTTATTATTTATTAATGTTAATAATAAAATAAATAATTAATAATATATATATATTATTATCTAAATTTAAGGGTATATATATAAATTAACTATACATTTTAATTAATATTTATTCCCTGTCTCTTTTAATAATTAGAATAAGTAGGGGAATAAATAATAAAAGTAGATGAATAATAATAAAATTAAATTACTAATAAAATAAATAATAAATAGTAATATATAATTATAATAAATAAATGTCATATATAGAAAGATGATTATATAGTACTAATTGTAAAGATATAGCAATATTATATATAATATTTGCAATATTTTCAGGATTAGTAGGTACAGGATTAAGTATAATAATAAGATTAGAATTAGCAGGTCCTAGTGCTCAAATATTACAAAATAATGGTCAATTATTTAATGTAGTAATATCATTACATGCAGTAATGATGATATTCTTTATGGTAATGCCAATGGCTATAGGATTCTTTGGTAATTATTTAGTACCACAAATGTTAGGGGCAGCAGATATGTCATTAGCAAGATTAAATAATTTAAGTTTCTGATTATTAATACCGTCATTATTATTAGGAGTAGCATCAGGATTAATAGAAAGTGGACCAGGAACAGGATGAACAGTATATCCACCATTATCAAGTATACAAGCACATAGTGGTCCAAGTGTAGATTTAGTAATATTCTCATTACATATATCAGGAATATCATCATTATTAGGAGCTATTAATTTTATAGTAACAATAATGAATATGCGTACAAATGGAGTAACATATAGTCGTATGACATTATTTACATGAGCAATATTAATAACAGCAGTATTATTATTATTATCATTACCAGTATTAGCAAGTGGATTAACAATGTTATTAACAGATAGAAACTTTAATACAAGTTTCTTTGAATCAGCAGGTGGAGGAGATCCAGTATTATACCAACATTTATTCTGATTCTTTGGACATCCAGAAGTATATATATTAATAATACCAGGATTTGGTATAGTATCACAAATAATATCAGTATATTCAAATAAACCAATATTTGGTTCATTAGGTATGGTATATGCAATGGCATCAATAGGATTCTTAGGATTCTGTGTATGAAGTCATCATATGTATATAGTAGGATTAGATGTA
The DNA here is from genome assembly GCA_030564265.1 of Blastobotrys attinorum. Classification (NCBI taxonomy): domain Eukaryota; kingdom Fungi; phylum Ascomycota; class Dipodascomycetes; order Dipodascales; family Trichomonascaceae; genus Blastobotrys; species Blastobotrys attinorum. The sequence continues at coordinate 8,830 of JAJLUM010000071.1, forward strand.
GATTCACGTGCATATTTCACAGCAGCTACATTAATAATAGCTATACCTACAGGAGTAAAAATATTTAGTTGATTAGCTAGTTTATATGGAGGTTCATTAAGATTTACAGCACCATTATTATATGCTATAGGATTTATAGGATTATTTACTATAGGAGGAGTAACAGGAGTAGCATTAGCTAATGCTAGTTTAGATATAGCATTCCATGATACTTATTATGTAGTTGGACATTTCCATTATGTATTATCATTAGGAGCTGTATTCTCATTATTTGCAGGATATTATTTCTGATCACCTAAAGTATTAGGATTATATTATAATGAAATGTTAGCACAAATACAATTCTGAACATTATTTATAGGTGCTAATGTAACATTTATGCCACAACATTTCTTAGGATTACAAGGTATGCCTCGTAGAATACCAAGTTATCCTGATGCATTCTATGGATGAAATGCTGTAAGTAGTTTCGGTTCATTAATATCATTAGTATCAGTAGTATTATTCTTTGTTATAATATATGATCAATTATATAATGGATTACATAATAAAAATACTGTAGCTGTTAGTAATATATATGCACCAGATTTTACAGTTAGTAATACATTATTTAATACATATAGTAAAGCACCATCAATAGAATGAGCTACAGATTCACCAGCTGCATTACATACATTTAATACACCAGCTATACAATCTTAATTACATTAATCCCTCTACTTTTTTATTTAGAGAAAGTAGAAATTAATTTTATTAACTATTCATATTCTTATTTAATATATAATACATTAAATAATAGAGTAATAATTAAATAATATATTTTTATGCAAGGTATATTCTAATATATATATATATATATTATTAATATATAATATTATTATATATTAAGATAAATTAACCTATAATATATTTATATAATAACTAGTTTAAATTAGTAGTATATATAAATATTAATAATTTATATAAAATGCCACAATTAGTACCATTTTACTTTATAAATCAATTATTTTATGGATTTTCAACATTAACAATATTAATATTAATAATGACATTATTTATATTACCTACAATATTATATATATTAGTATCACGTATATATATAATAAAATTATAATATAATAAAATATAATATAATATAATATGTATCCTATCTCTTCTAATATAATATATTAGAATAAAGGGAGGGGAAATAAATAATAACTATGCAATAATAATAATAAATTTATATATATATTATAATATAATAAATATATAGATAAAGAAATAAATAATAAATAATTAAATGAATTATATAATAAATTCACCATTAGAACAATTTGAAATACAAACATATATATCAACATATAATGAAAATATAGATATGAGTTGATTAAGTATAACAACAATAAGTGTATATAACATAATAGTATTATTTATAATATTATCAATACATATATTAGTATTAGCTAGAAGAAGTATAGTACCAACAAAATGACAAATAGGAATAGAATCAATATATTATACAGTATATACAATGGTATTTGGTCAATTAGGAGAAAAAGGATCACGTTATATACCATTAGTATATTCATTATTTATATATATATTATTTAGTAATATAATAAGTATGGTACCATATAACTTTGCAATATTATCACATATAGTATATACAATATCATTAAGTACATGTATATGATTAGCAGTAACAATATTAGGATTCTCAATACATCGTTTAGAATATTTTAATTTATTTGTACCATCAGGATGTATGTTAGCATTAGCACCAGCATTAGTATTAATAGAATTAATATCATATATAGCTAGAGCATTAAGTTTAGGATTAAGATTAGGTGCTAATATATTAGCAGGACATTTATTAATAGTAATATTAAGTGGTTTAGTATTAGATTTTATGTCAATAAGTATATTAACATTTGTAATAAGTATATTACCAATAGCATTAATAATAGGTATAATGTGTTTAGAAGTAGCTATATCTATAATACAAGCATATGTATTCTGTGTATTAACATGTTCATATATTAAAGATGCATTATATACACATTAATATATATATATATAATATAATATATAATTAACTATACACTCTTGTTTATATTAATATAAATTATAATAAATAGGGATGGAATATAAATATAAATATAAATATAAATATAATAATAGGTATAAATATAATATATAAAAGTAGAATTAAATATTGAGTAATATGAAATGAATTACTACAATAAATAAAAGGAATAATTGATAGTATGATATAACTATATTATAGATGGGTGTCATATCATAAAAATTATATATATTATAATATATATAATATAAAATTTATGTAAAACCTAATAGGAAACTATAAGAATAAACTTAGTGAACTGAAACATCTAAGTAACTAAAGGTAATATAAACTAACAAGGAATTATAAGAGTAATGGTGAGTGAAATTATAATAAAGCTTATAAATAATTAGTAATATATAAAGTATTAATGAATAAAGTGGATCTACCACTAAAGCTAAAATACTATAATATAAGTTAATAGTACTGAAAAGGAAGCATATCATCAGTTATTCTATAAGCAGATTAAGTTTCATAATAAATATGAAATACAAATCGTACCTTTTGTATAATGGGTTAGCAAGTATTTAATAATAGTAAGATATAAATAAATATATCAAATAGCGAAAGCGATGTAATAACAACTAAATAATAAATTATTATTAAATGACCCGAAAACGTATGCTTATATCATATGTAAGTAAATAGGGCTTAACATTAAGTCCCTGTTTGACTGAATTGGTTGGTGTTGCAATACCATCAAATAATGTGTGATAAGTAGTGAAAGACAAATCTGATACGTAAATAGCTGGTTTGCTACGAAATATATTTTAGTATAGCTACGTAATAATAATTAATAATAATTCCCCTCCCTACGGACAGGGGAATTAATTAGATGATGTATAGTAATTGAATAATACTCTATAATTATGTAAATAATAAGAGTTATATAGGCAGATTTAATAATCTTTACTATTATTATTTAACCTCAGAAATCATATTAATGTTATACGTAAGTCAGACTATATGTGATAAGGTATATAGTCAAAAGAGAAACAGCTCACTACAAATAATAATATAAATAATAATTTATATTAATTAAGGTTCTTAATATATTTATAATATTTATATAAATATTTAGTAATAGGAAATAAGGTATAATAATATGATACACAGTATGTTAATAGGTTTGATAGTAACCATTTAATAAAGAAAGTGTAACAACTCACATACAGAATAAATATATTATATATCGCAAATATATGGACCTAACTAATAAACCTATAATTTGTTTATATAAATTATATTATAATATAATTTATATGAGGTAGTAGCACAATTAATGAATAAGATATATATATGAGTATTAATATATATATTATTCCTATAAAAATAGGTATTAATTAATTAGAGAATGCTAACATGAGTAACGAAGAAATATAGTAATATTAATAATAATTAATTGTTATTAATATAAATAAAATCTATATCACCATACATATAAGGTATAATTGATAATACAGTTCTTAAGCGACAACCTGAAAGGGTTATCAGTGATAGATAAATTAAAGATACTAAAATATACTATAATATATATTATATATATATTATATAATAGTAATAACAGGAAGAGTTAGTAATCTAAAATAATACTGTACCATAAACCGACACAGGTATGTGAAAGGTGTATTAGTGAATCATTCTTAATGAACTCGGCAAAAAAGTTCTATAAAATTTGATATATAGGATTATATATTATAAATATAATATTTATAAATATATAGTAATAAAATGAATAGTACAACTGTTTACTAAAAACATAGCACGATGCAGCTACTAATAGTATATGTATATTGTGTGAGCTCTGTCCAATGGTGATGTAATAAAATAATAATATGATATAGTATTATAATTAACAATCATTAAATGACAGTCTTATCGTGAGGATTATAATGTAGCGAAATTCATTGTCGACTAAATATCGTCCTGCATGAATGACATAATGATACTATAACTGTATCAAGAATGAGCTAAGTGAAATTGAAATAGTAGTGAAGATGCTACTTTCCCATAGCATGACAGGAAGACCCTATACAGCTTTACTATATACAATAGATTGATGTATATATAACTATATATTGTATATTAATTATTATAATTAATAAATATATAGATTAATATCATCTTAACTAATAATAATTCTAATATACTTAATATAGTATTAAATATAAGAATAAGTGACATTCATTGTATGATAGTTTGAGTGGGGCGCTCTTTTCAGCAAAAGTATCTGAAAAGTCTATAGTATAAATATATAATAATATAATTATATAATATAAATTATATAAATAATAAATAAGTTCTACTTTAATTATTAAATAATTAAAGTCCAATAATAGATTAAATATATGTAATTACATTAGTATAGAAACTAATATGTATGATAAATAGTACTTTGATATAATATAATATAATAGTATAATAGCATAATTACATAGAAATTATTAGATGTACAAATCAATAAAGCACGTAAGTGTAGTATAGAGAACAAATTAAGCAATTTAGATTAGCATATTGATTACGAATTAAAGTTACGTTAGGGATAACAGGCTGATATTACGAGAGAGTACATATTGTAAGTAATGTTTGGCACCTCGATGTCGACTCGGCTTATCCTACTGGTTGCAGTTTCTAGTAAGGGTTAGACTGTTCGTCTAGTAAAAAGCTACGTGAGTTGGGTTAAATACGTCGTGAGACAGTATGGTTCTTATCAACTATGGGTTTTGTGTTAATATAAGTCGTGTAATTAGTACGCAAGGATTATTACATGCAGTATCCATGGTTACTATATATAAATTATTAATATATATATATATATATATATTAAATTATTATATTAATAATAATTTATATATATTAGCTAAATATGTAAGATAAAATAATAAATAATTATTTTGATAAATGCTGATAGACTATAAAGCATGAATCGGTCTTATAATTAAACACAATATTAGTGTTATAGACTATAACAATATTTACATAATATAAATATATTATGTAATATTAGTAACTTATTGTTTTATAATTAATTTTATAGATATAGTTAAACTAATTATATACTTATTGTATAATTTCTTATTACTCAATATTTAATTCATATATTTCCTGTTTTTAATAATATAAGGTAGGGGAATAAAATATATTATGGGTATGTGTCTGAGTGGTTTAAAGTGTAACTCTTGAGTAGTTATGTATGTATATTTCATACCGTAAGTTCGAATCTTACCGTGCCCGTATATTATATAAAATATAAAAATATAATATATAAGTAATATATAAGTCTTTATAGTTTAGGGGTAAAACATAGTACTGTTAATACTAATAGATCGGTTCGAATCTGATTAAAGACTAGATAATAATAAATATTATATATTTATAATAATATCCATTAATTTAATTAGGATAAGTAAATAAATAAATAAATATAAATCTCAAATATAATGAGTAAATTAAATAATAATATTAATGTATATAATAAATATATTATTAAATAATACAGATATATTATTAGATATATTTTATATATCAACAATATTTTGTGGAATATCAATATTAATACATAAAAATGCTGTAATAAGTATAGTATATTTTATGTTAGTATATGTAAATAGTAGTTTATATTTATATTATACAGGATATAATGGAATGCCATTATTATTAATATTAATATATGTAGGAGCAATAGCAATATTATTTTTATTTATATTAACATTAATAAATGTTAAAGAACAAGAAGATCAATATAGATTATTAACACGTAATAATAATAATAATATATTAATAATAATAAATATATTAATAATATTAATGTTATATATATATAATTATTCTAAAGATATAGTAATAGGATCACAAATATATAATATATTAGATAATATAATTAGTAATATATATAATATAGGATCAAATGATTATATAATAAATAATAATAATATATATATGAATATACCAATATTAGATTATCCTATAAATAGTATATCAGAAGTAATGTTAATAGGACAAAGTATGTATACAATATATAGTATATTATTATTATTATTAGGTATAATATTAGTATTATCAATTATAGCAGCAATAGCTATTTTATATACAACACATAATTGTTTAGTAAAAACATATAAATAATATAATAAATAGATAATAATTATTATATTATGTAATTTATTTATATATTTATATAAATATTAGGTATAACCATAATATATTATATAATATTTATTAATAAAATTAATAAAAATAAATAGATAATAAATATTATAAATATATTAAATAAAATAAAATGATATTAAGTATAATAGAAGTATTATTATATTTTGTATGTATATTAATAAGTGTAGCATTTTTAACAGTAGCAGAACGTAAAACGATGGGTTATATGCAAAGAAGAATAGGACCTAATATAGTAGGATATTATGGTATGTTACAAGCATTTGCGGATGCAATAAAATGTTTATTAAAGGAAATAATAATGCCTAAAGAATCAAATAAAGCTATATTAATAATAGCACCAATGATAACATTAGTAACAGGGTTATTAGGATGATTAGTAATACCAATAGGACCATCATTAACATTAGGTAATTTAGATAATGGTATATTATATAGTTTAGCTATAGGAAGTATAGGTATATTTGGTACATTATTATCAGGTTGAAGTAGTAATAGTAAATATGCATTTTTAGGAACAATAAGATCAACAGCACAATTGATAAGTTATGAATTAATATTAACAACTATATATATAATATGTATAATGGCTATAGGTACATTAAATGTAACATTATTTATAGAATATCAACGTGCATTATGATTAATAATACCATTATTCCCATTATTTATAATATTTTATATAAGTACAATAGCAGAAACAAATAGACCACCATTTGATTTAGTAGAAGCTGAAAGTGAATTAGTAGCAGGATTCTTTACAGAATATAGTGGAGGTCCTTTTGTATTCTTCTTTTTAGCTGAATATAGTAATATAGTATTAATGTGTTCAGCTACAACTATATTATTCTTAGGTGGTTATTTATATTTACCATTAACACCTTTAACTGTAATATATGATTTATTGTTATCTAGTGTTGAACAATATTCATTATTATATTATATAATTGAAGGTATTTTATATGGTGCTCATTTAGCTATTAAATTAATTATATTAATGTTTACATTTATATGAGTTCGTGCTAGTTTCCCTAGATTTACTTATGATAATTTAATACATTTCTGTTGATTAATATTATTACCATTATTATTTGGTATAATATTAGTTATACCAGTTATATTATATATTTATAATAGTTTACCAGCTATAATATAAATATATAATATCTCCCTTATTAGAATAAAGGTAGGGGTAATTTATTAACTATACTCTTTTTATTTTAATATGATATATTAAAATAGATAAGGAAAATTATTATTATTATAAGTAATAATTAACTTAAACCTTTAACTTAATGGTAGAGTGTTAACTTGATAAGTTAATTAGTAAAAGTTCGAATCTTTTAGGGTTTAATATAATAATTCTAATAGTTTAATAGGTAAAACATGAATCTTCTAAATTCATTATCAAGGTTCAATTCCTTGTTAGAATAATATAAGTAATAATATTAATTATATATATGGATAGGGTTCAGTCACTGGTCAACTGAGTTGAGCTGTAAACTCAATGGATAATCCTTTATGAGTTCGATTCTCTTCCTATTCAATATTAATATATTTTATTATTAGGTATGGAGGATTTGAACCACCACTGTTTTACGTGTAAAGTAAATGCTTTACCAATTAAGCTAATACCTATAATATATCAGATGTAAACCAAATGGTAAGGTGCCTTCTTTGGGTGGAGGAATTAGTAAGTTCGAATCTTGCACATCTGAAAAATATATATATAATATATATATATATACTTATATATAAATTAATATGTTTATATATATATAAAAGTCTTAATTATATAATATTAATAGTAAATAATAAAGAGAATAATAAATGATAATAAATAATTAATAAATAATTAATAAATAATAATTAGAAATAGTTAAATAATAAATAAGCTTATATGTATATAAATATATTGATTGTGGCGGAATGGTTTACGCAATAAGTTTAGATCTTATATAATTATGGGTTCGAATCCCATCAATCATATAATAATTAACACTCTATAGGAATTGAACCTATATATATAATGCCGTAAATTATAATTTTACCTATTAAATTAAGAGTGCATATAAATATAAACAAGAGAAGGCAGATTTGAACTACCATTAGAAGATTTGAAGTCATCTGCATTACCAATTATACTATTCTCTTAATATATATTACTTATAAGTAGTAGTAAAATAAAGTAATAAAATAAACTTAATAAAGAGTAAATAGAATAAAAAGATGTTAATAGGATTATGATTAATAGTAATATCATTAATATTAATGATATTAGCATATAATATAAAAATATATGTACCACAAATAAATAATAAATCAATAATAAAAATATCAGGATTAGGTGGAATGTTAATAGATATAAGACGTATAGGATTATTTATTAGTATATTAATATTATATATAACAATATATTGATGATATATATATAGTAATAATGGAGGATATGAATTAATAGAATCAGTAAATAGTATATTAGTAGGTATAGATAGTGTATCAATATATTTTATATTATTAATAGGATTAATATTACCATTATGTATATTAGGTAATTGAAATAGTATAAAATTAAATATAGGATTATATAATATAATAATAATAATATTAGGAATATTGTTATTAATTAATTTTATATGTATAGATATATTATCATTTTATATATTATTTGAAAGTACATTAATACCATTATTTATATTAATAGGAATATATGGAGCAGAGAATAAAGAGAAAGCAGCATATTATGTATTAATATATACATTAGTAAGTTCATTATTTATGTTAGTATCAATATGTGTAACAACATATTTATTAAATACAACATCATATTTAATATATACACAATATGTATTATCATTAGATATACAAGTATTATTATGAATAGGAATAATGTTAGCAATATTAGTAAAATCACCATTATATCCATTACATATATGATTACCAGTAGTACATTCAGAATCACCATTAGGAGGAAGTATAATATTAGCAAGTATAGTATTAAAATTAACAATATATTTAATAATACGTTGAATGTTACCATTTTTATCAGAAGCAACAATATTATATTATCCAACAATATATATAATATGTATATTAACAATAATAATAACAAGTTTAATAACTATAGTACAAATAGATTTAAAAGTTATAATAGCATATAGTTCAATAAGTCATATGGCAGTATGTATAATAGGAGTATTTTCAAATAATATAATAGGTATAGAAGGATCATATATATTAGCATTAGCTCATGGATTTATATCACCAGGTTTATTTATAGCAGTTGGAGGTATATTATATGATAGATATCATACACGTGTAATGTTATATTATAATGGTTTATTAAGTTATATGCCAATATTTAGTTTATATTTTATAATATTATCATTTGCTAATATAGGTACACCATTATCAGCTAATTTCATAGGAGAATTCTTATCATTATATGGTGCATTTAATAATTCACCTATATTTATTAGTATAGCTACATTTAGTGTATTATTATCAGCAACATATCAAATGAAATTAACTAGTAGATTAACTGGTGGTAAACCATCAAATTATACTCAATTAACTAGTGATGTAACTAATAGAGAATCTATATTATTATTATCTACAATATTACCAACATTATTAATAGGTTTATATCCTAATTTTATATTAAATTCATTATATATGAATATTAGTAATATATTATATATATTATAATAAATATATATATATATATATTATAAATTAACTATACTTCTTATTTTTCTAATATAATATATTATATAAGTATATAGATCTCATAGTCAAATGGTTATGACACTTTACCTTCAATTAAGTAGTACTGGTTCGAATCCAGTTGAGATTAATATATAAGTAATAATGCAACATGGTGTAATTGGCTATCACGTTAGACTCATGATCTTGAAATATGCGTTCAAATCGCATTGTTGCTATATAATATATTATAAAATCATAGCTTAATGGTAAAGCATGTCACTCATAATGATTCTAATTAGGGTTCGAATCCCTATGATTTTAAATAAATCAATCTGGTGAAATTGGTAACCACGACTCACTTAAAATGAGTTGCTTTACAGCTTAAAGGTTCAAGTCCTTTGATTGATATATAAATTTATTCTTATTTCTTTCTTTAAATATAATATATTATATAGAATTATAGGTATAAGGATATAGGGGATATAATTTAATTGGTAGAATATTGATTTTGCATATCAAAAATATTGGTTCAATTCCAATTATCTCCATATATAAGGTGGTGATTATAGTTTAATCGGTTAAAACATATGTTTGTGGTACATAGTATCAGAGTTCAAGTCTCTGTTATCACCTATTCTAGGTATAATTAAAAGGAAGGGTATTATTATGCAAAGTATCGGACTCGAACCAATATATGTCGATTACAAAACGACAGTTTTACCAATTAAACCAACTCAGCATTATTACTTATATATTATAATTATATAATATATATAAGTAAGTATAACCAAATATTAATATATATATATATGTTAATATAAATAAGATATAAATAATATAATTCCTTTATTCTAAATAATAATTAGGTAGGGATATAAATTATAAATAAATTATAGTAATAATAATATATACCCCATGTATTTACTTTTTATAATAATTAGAAGAAGTAGGTAGGTAAAATATATTAAATATTATATAATAGAAATAAAAATATATGGCAATACGTAAAAAGAATGAATTTTTAGGTATAGTAAATAGTTATGTAATAGATGCACCACAACCAAGTAATATAAATTACTGATGAAATATAGGGTCATTATTAGCATTATGTTTAGTAATACAAATATTAACAGGAGTATTTTTAGCAATGCATTATAGTTCAAATATAGAATTAGCATTTTTATCAGTAGAACATATAATGAGAGATGTAAATTATGGATGAGCAATAAGATATTGTCATTCAAATGGAGCAGCATTTTTCTTTATATTTGTATATATGCATATGGCTAGAGGTATATATTATGGATCATATAAATCACCACGTAGTATGGTATGATATATAGGAGTAATAATATTTTTATTAATGATAATCACAGGATTCTTAGGATACTGTTTACCATATGGTCAGATGTCACATTGAGGAGCTACAGTAATAACTAATTTAGTTACAGCAGTACCAGTATTAGGACAAAGTATAGCAGAATTCTTATGAGGAGGAACATCAGTAAGTAATCCAACAATACAACGTTTCTTTAGTTTACATTATTTATTACCATTTATATTAGCAGCATTAAGTATAATGCATTTAATAGCTAAAGATACACATGGTAGTAGTAATCCATTAGGTATAACAAGTACAATAGATAGTTTACCAATGCATCCATATTTTATATTTAAAGATTTAATAACAATATTTGTATTCTTATTAATATATAGTATAATAGTATTCTATTATCCTAATTCATTAGGTGATGTAGAAAATTATATAGAAGGTAATCCATTAGTAACACCTAGTGCAATAGTACCAGAATTCTATTTATTACCATTCTATGCTATATTAAGAAGTATACCATCAAAATTAGGTGGAGTTATAACAATGTTAGCAGCAATATTAATATTATTATTATTACCAGTATTAGATAAATCAATAGTAAGAGGTAATACATTTAGAGTATTATCAAAAATATTCTATGGATTCTTTATATGTAATTTTATATTATTAGGAGCTTTAGGTGCACAACATATAGAAGTACCATTTATAGTTATGTCACAAGTAGCAACAATATTATATTTTGCACATTTCTTAATATTTATACCAGTAATAAGTATGTTAGAAAATATATTATTTAATATTAGTAGTAATAATAAATAATTATATAATATATTAATAATATATATATAATAATATAATTAACTATACATATTATAAATAATTAACATTATTGATATTATAAATTAAAGTTTGATTCTTTAAGATGTTAATCTTTTAATATTTTATTATAATAAAACTTATATAATTATAATAATTAAAAGGATAATAAAATATTAGAAGATAAATAAATAAGTTATGTTATTAACAGGAATAGTAGTATTATTACTATATAGTTCATATAATAATATACGTTGAGAGGAATTAAAAAATATATACCGTATATCAGGTATAATAGTATTATATAGTATAATAATATTATATAATAGTACAAATATAATATATATAGGTAAATCATTAGTATTATTTAATGATTTAATATTAATAACACCATATAGTGTATATATAAAGATATTAATATTAGTATTAACAATATTATATATAATAGCAAAGAATGAATATATGAAGTTAAATTTAAGTCCATATTCATTAAATTATAGTGATTATGTAATATTAATATTAATAAATGTATTAGGTATGTGTATATTTATAGAATCATATAATACAATATTAATATATATAGCTATAGAATTACAAAGTTATAGTATATATATAATAACTAGTAGATATAATAATTCATATTATTCAAGTAAATCAGGATTAATATATTTTTTATTAGGAAGTTTAGCATCAATAATAATATTAGTAGGATTAGTAATATTATATAGTATAACAGGATTAACAAATATATATGATATAAGTACATATATATCAACAATAACATTATCAGTAGAAGATAGTAAATTAATGTTAGGATATATATTAATATTAATAGGATTATTATTTAAAATAGGAGTAGCACCATTTCATAATTGATTAATAAATATATATGTAAATGTACCAACAATAGTAACATTATGAATAAGTATAGTAACTAAAATAAGTATATTAACATTTATATATACTTTATTACATACAACACCATATATATATAATATAGAAGATAATAATATATTAAATATAATATATATATTAAGTATATTAGCAGTATTATCTATGAGTATAGGTGGTATAGGTGGAGTTAGTCAAATAAATATAAAAAGAGTAATAGCTTATAGTGGATTAGCTAATACAGGATATATGTTATATACAATAATAAGTAATAATCAATTAACATTACAAGCTTATATATTTAATATATCACAATATAGTTTAACTCATGTAAATTGATTCTTAATATTATTAATAACTATAATATATAAAGCTATAAATAATAATAATAAAGAAGATAATAATTCAATAAAAGGAATACAATTATATTTACCAATAATGAATAATAATATATTTGGATATACAGTAATGAATGGTTATATAACATTTAGTTATATAGTAACATTAGCATCATTAATAGGTATACCACCATTATTAGGATTTTATGGTAAATATTATATGATAATATCAGGTATGTATAGTGGATATTTATATAGTACAATAGTATTATTAATAGTAAGTGGTATAACAACATATTATTATTCATATATAATAAATAAATTAATATCAATAAAAAGTAATAATATAAATAATAATAATACAGTAATAGTATTATCATATATAATATGTTATATAATAAGTTTAATAACATTTACAATATTATTCCCATTATTATCATTAGATATATATACAAATGGTTCTATTATATTAGATTTCTATCAATATACAATATAAAATGTTAAATAATTATACAGTATATATATTTTTTATATTAATACCTATAGTAGGTATAGCATTATTATTAGTTAATGTATTATTATCAACTAATAATACATATAGTGAGAAAACAGGTCCATTTGAATGTGGATTAACTAGTTTTAATCAAACACGTTTAGCATTTAATGTATCATTTATATTAGTAGCTATATTATTTTTACCATTTGATTTAGAATTATCTAGTATATTACCATATAGTTTAAATTTATATTATACTAATTCATATGGTTTATATATAATGGTAATATTTATATTAATATTATCAGTAGGTTTTATATATGAAATTAATAGTAATGCTATATATATAGTTAAACGTAATATAAAAACTAGTAAAACAATGTATTATTAATATAATAAAACTAATAAAATAATATATTATTAATATAATAAAAGTAATAATATAAATTAACTATTCTCCCTTATTTATATTAATATAAATATTATAATAAATAGTAAGGGAAATATAAATAAACAATTATAGGTTAATGGTAGACCCCGTGATTTCCAATCATGTTGTATCAGTTCGAGTCTGATTAATTGTATTTAAATATATAATATAAATATATATATAAATTAATATATTTAATATATTTAATATAAATATAACAGTAAATATTAAATGTAATAATAATATTTAATATAATAAAATATATAAATAAAAATAAAATGATAATATTAAATATAATAAATAATAATAAGATATTATTAGATGTACCAACACCATGAGGTGTATATTTTCAAGATAGTGCATCACCAATAGCAGAAGGTATATTAGAATTACATGATGAAATAATGTTTTATATGATAATAATATTATGTTTAGTAACATATATATTATTTAGTATAATAACAGGAGCAGGACGTCATGTATTTGCATATAAATATTTAGTACATGGAGCAACATTAGAAGTAGTATGAACAATATTCCCAGCAGTAATATTAGTATTAATAGCATTCCCATCATTTGTATTATTATATTTAAGTGATGATGTAGTAAATCCAGCTATGACAATTAAAGCTATAGGAAATCAATGATATTGAGTATATGAATATAGTGATTTTATAAATGATTCAGGTGAAACAATAGAATTAGAATCATATGTAGTACCTGATGATATGTTAGAAGTAGGTCAATTACGTTTATTAGATGTAGATAATAGAGTAGTATGTCCAGTAGATACACATATACGTTTCATAGTAACTAGTAATGATGTAATACATGATTTAGCTGTACCAAGT
>JAJLUM010000071.1:24066-48032 GCA_030564265.1 Blastobotrys attinorum
ATATATATATATATATATATTATTGTTCATTTAATCATTCTAAGAAGTTAGGTAAACTTACTGCTTCTATTACTATAGGCATAGCATAATGATTTGCTCCACATAATTCTGAACATTGTCCATAATATACACCTTCACGTTGTATTATTGTACTTACTTGGTTTAATCTACCTGGTGTTCCATCAACTTTGATACCTAAACTTGGTACAGCTAAATCATGTATTACATCATTACTAGTTACTATGAAACGTATATGTGTATCTACTGGACATACTACTCTATTATCTACATCTAATAAACGTAATTGACCTACTTCTAACATATCATCAGGTACTACATATGATTCTAATTCTATTGTTTCACCTGAATCATTTATAAAATCACTATATTCATATACTCAATATCATTGATTTCCTATAGCTTTAATTGTCATAGCTGGATTTACTACATCATCACTTAAATATAATAATACAAATGATGGGAATGCTATTAATACTAATATTACTGCTGGGAATATTGTTCATACTACTTCTAATGTTGCTCCATGTACTAAATATTTATATGCAAATACATGACGTCCTGCTCCTGTTATTATACTAAATAATATATATGTTACTAAACATAATATTATTATCATATAAAACATTATTTCATCATGTAATTCTAATATACCTTCTGCTATTGGTGATGCACTATCTTGAAAATATACACCTCATGGTGTTGGTACATCTAATAATATCTTATTATTATTTATTATATTTAATATTATCATTTTATTTTTATTTATATATTTTATTATATTAAATATTATTATTACATTTAATATTTACTGTTATATTTATATTAAATATATTAAATATATTAATTTATATATATATTTATATTATATATTTAAATACAATTAATCAGACTCGAACTGATACAACATGATTGGAAATCACGGGGTCTACCATTAACCTATAATTGTTTATTTATATTTCCCTTACTATTTATTATAATATTTATATTAATATAAATAAGGGAGAATAGTTAATTTATATTATTACTTTTATTATATTAATAATATATTATTTTATTAGTTTTATTATATTAATAATACATTGTTTTACTAGTTTTTATATTACGTTTAACTATATATATAGCATTACTATTAATTTCATATATAAAACCTACTGATAATATTAATATAAATATTACCATTATATATAAACCATATGAATTAGTATAATATAAATTTAAACTATATGGTAATATACTAGATAATTCTAAATCAAATGGTAAAAATAATATAGCTACTAATATAAATGATACATTAAATGCTAAACGTGTTTGATTAAAACTAGTTAATCCACATTCAAATGGACCTGTTTTCTCACTATATGTATTATTAGTTGATAATAATACATTAACTAATAATAATGCTATACCTACTATAGGTATTAATATAAAAAATATATATACTGTATAATTATTTAACATTTTATATTGTATATTGATAGAAATCTAATATAATAGAACCATTTGTATATATATCTAATGATAATAATGGGAATAATATTGTAAATGTTATTAAACTTATTATATAACATATTATATATGATAATACTATTACTGTATTATTATTATTTATATTATTACTTTTTATTGATATTAATTTATTTATTATATATGAATAATAATATGTTGTTATACCACTTACTATTAATAATACTATTGTACTATATAAATATCCACTATACATACCTGATATTATCATATAATATTTACCATAAAATCCTAATAATGGTGGTATACCTATTAATGATGCTAATGTTACTATATAACTAAATGTTATATAACCATTCATTACTGTATATCCAAATATATTATTATTCATTATTGGTAAATATAATTGTATTCCTTTTATTGAATTATTATCTTCTTTATTATTATTATTTATAGCTTTATATATTATAGTTATTAATAATATTAAGAATCAATTTACATGAGTTAAACTATATTGTGATATATTAAATATATAAGCTTGTAATGTTAATTGATTATTACTTATTATTGTATATAACATATATCCTGTATTAGCTAATCCACTATAAGCTATTACTCTTTTTATATTTATTTGACTAACTCCACCTATACCACCTATACTCATAGATAATACTGCTAATATACTTAATATATATATTATATTTAATATATTATTATCTTCTATATTATATATATATGGTGTTGTATGTAATAAAGTATATATAAATGTTAATATACTTATTTTAGTTACTATACTTATTCATAATGTTACTATTGTTGGTACATTTACATATATATTTATTAATCAATTATGAAATGGTGCTACTCCTATTTTAAATAATAATCCTATTAATATTAATATATATCCTAACATTAATTTACTATCTTCTACTGATAATGTTATTGTTGATATATATGTACTTATATCATATATATTTGTTAATCCTGTTATACTATATAATATTACTAATCCTACTAATATTATTATTGATGCTAAACTTCCTAATAAAAAATATATTAATCCTGATTTACTTGAATAATATGAATTATTATATCTACTAGTTATTATATATATACTATAACTTTGTAATTCTATAGCTATATATATTAATATTGTATTATATGATTCTATAAATATACACATACCTAATACATTTATTAATATTAATATTACATAATCACTATAATTTAATGAATATGGACTTAAATTTAACTTCATATATTCATTCTTTGCTATTATATATAATATTGTTAATACTAATATTAATATCTTTATATATACACTATATGGTGTTATTAATATTAAATCATTAAATAATACTAATGATTTACCTATATATATTATATTTGTACTATTATATAATATTATTATACTATATAATACTATTATACCTGATATACGGTATATATTTTTTAATTCCTCTCAACGTATATTATTATATGAACTATATAGTAATAATACTACTATTCCTGTTAATAACATAACTTATTTATTTATCTTCTAATATTTTATTATCCTTTTAATTATTATAATTATATAAGTTTTATTATAATAAAATATTAAAAGATTAACATCTTAAAGAATCAAACTTTAATTTATAATATCAATAATGTTAATTATTTATAATATGTATAGTTAATTATATTATTATATATATATTATTAATATATTATATAATTATTTATTATTACTACTAATATTAAATAATATATTTTCTAACATACTTATTACTGGTATAAATATTAAGAAATGTGCAAAATATAATATTGTTGCTACTTGTGACATAACTATAAATGGTACTTCTATATGTTGTGCACCTAAAGCTCCTAATAATATAAAATTACATATAAAGAATCCATAGAATA
The DNA here is from genome assembly GCA_030564265.1 of Blastobotrys attinorum. Lineage (NCBI taxonomy): Eukaryota > Fungi > Ascomycota > Dipodascomycetes > Dipodascales > Trichomonascaceae > Blastobotrys > Blastobotrys attinorum. The sequence goes on from JAJLUM010000071.1 coordinate 27,457, forward strand.
TTTTTGATAATACTCTAAATGTATTACCTCTTACTATTGATTTATCTAATACTGGTAATAATAATAATATTAATATTGCTGCTAACATTGTTATAACTCCACCTAATTTTGATGGTATACTTCTTAATATAGCATAGAATGGTAATAAATAGAATTCTGGTACTATTGCACTAGGTGTTACTAATGGATTACCTTCTATATAATTTTCTACATCACCTAATGAATTAGGATAATAGAATACTATTATACTATATATTAATAAGAATACAAATATTGTTATTAAATCTTTAAATATAAAATATGGATGCATTGGTAAACTATCTATTGTACTTGTTATACCTAATGGATTACTACTACCATGTGTATCTTTAGCTATTAAATGCATTATACTTAATGCTGCTAATATAAATGGTAATAAATAATGTAAACTAAAGAAACGTTGTATTGTTGGATTACTTACTGATGTTCCTCCTCATAAGAATTCTGCTATACTTTGTCCTAATACTGGTACTGCTGTAACTAAATTAGTTATTACTGTAGCTCCTCAATGTGACATCTGACCATATGGTAAACAGTATCCTAAGAATCCTGTGATTATCATTAATAAAAATATTATTACTCCTATATATCATACCATACTACGTGGTGATTTATATGATCCATAATATATACCTCTAGCCATATGCATATATACAAATATAAAGAAAAATGCTGCTCCATTTGAATGACAATATCTTATTGCTCATCCATAATTTACATCTCTCATTATATGTTCTACTGATAAAAATGCTAATTCTATATTTGAACTATAATGCATTGCTAAAAATACTCCTGTTAATATTTGTATTACTAAACATAATGCTAATAATGACCCTATATTTCATCAGTAATTTATATTACTTGGTTGTGGTGCATCTATTACATAACTATTTACTATACCTAAAAATTCATTCTTTTTACGTATTGCCATATATTTTTATTTCTATTATATAATATTTAATATATTTTACCTACCTACTTCTTCTAATTATTATAAAAAGTAAATACATGGGGTATATATTATTATTACTATAATTTATTTATAATTTATATCCCTACCTAATTATTATTTAGAATAAAGGAATTATATTATTTATATCTTATTTATATTAACATATATATATATATTAATATTTGGTTATACTTACTTATATATATTATATAATTATAATATATAAGTAATAATGCTGAGTTGGTTTAATTGGTAAAACTGTCGTTTTGTAATCGACATATATTGGTTCGAGTCCGATACTTTGCATAATAATACCCTTCCTTTTAATTATACCTAGAATAGGTGATAACAGAGACTTGAACTCTGATACTATGTACCACAAACATATGTTTTAACCGATTAAACTATAATCACCACCTTATATATGGAGATAATTGGAATTGAACCAATATTTTTGATATGCAAAATCAATATTCTACCAATTAAATTATATCCCCTATATCCTTATACCTATAATTCTATATAATATATTATATTTAAAGAAAGAAATAAGAATAAATTTATATATCAATCAAAGGACTTGAACCTTTAAGCTGTAAAGCAACTCATTTTAAGTGAGTCGTGGTTACCAATTTCACCAGATTGATTTATTTAAAATCATAGGGATTCGAACCCTAATTAGAATCATTATGAGTGACATGCTTTACCATTAAGCTATGATTTTATAATATATTATATAGCAACAATGCGATTTGAACGCATATTTCAAGATCATGAGTCTAACGTGATAGCCAATTACACCATGTTGCATTATTACTTATATATTAATCTCAACTGGATTCGAACCAGTACTACTTAATTGAAGGTAAAGTGTCATAACCATTTGACTATGAGATCTATATACTTATATAATATATTATATTAGAAAAATAAGAAGTATAGTTAATTTATAATATATATATATATATATTTATTATAATATATATAATATATTACTAATATTCATATATAATGAATTTAATATAAAATTAGGATATAAACCTATTAATAATGTTGGTAATATTGTAGATAATAATAATATAGATTCTCTATTAGTTACATCACTAGTTAATTGAGTATAATTTGATGGTTTACCACCAGTTAATCTACTAGTTAATTTCATTTGATATGTTGCTGATAATAATACACTAAATGTAGCTATACTAATAAATATAGGTGAATTATTAAATGCACCATATAATGATAAGAATTCTCCTATGAAATTAGCTGATAATGGTGTACCTATATTAGCAAATGATAATATTATAAAATATAAACTAAATATTGGCATATAACTTAATAAACCATTATAATATAACATTACACGTGTATGATATCTATCATATAATATACCTCCAACTGCTATAAATAAACCTGGTGATATAAATCCATGAGCTAATGCTAATATATATGATCCTTCTATACCTATTATATTATTTGAAAATACTCCTATTATACATACTGCCATATGACTTATTGAACTATATGCTATTATAACTTTTAAATCTATTTGTACTATAGTTATTAAACTTGTTATTATTATTGTTAATATACATATTATATATATTGTTGGATAATATAATATTGTTGCTTCTGATAAAAATGGTAACATTCAACGTATTATTAAATATATTGTTAATTTTAATACTATACTTGCTAATATTATACTTCCTCCTAATGGTGATTCTGAATGTACTACTGGTAATCATATATGTAATGGATATAATGGTGATTTTACTAATATTGCTAACATTATTCCTATTCATAATAATACTTGTATATCTAATGATAATACATATTGTGTATATATTAAATATGATGTTGTATTTAATAAATATGTTGTTACACATATTGATACTAACATAAATAATGAACTTACTAATGTATATATTAATACATAATATGCTGCTTTCTCTTTATTCTCTGCTCCATATATTCCTATTAATATAAATAATGGTATTAATGTACTTTCAAATAATATATAAAATGATAATATATCTATACATATAAAATTAATTAATAACAATATTCCTAATATTATTATTATTATATTATATAATCCTATATTTAATTTTATACTATTTCAATTACCTAATATACATAATGGTAATATTAATCCTATTAATAATATAAAATATATTGATACACTATCTATACCTACTAATATACTATTTACTGATTCTATTAATTCATATCCTCCATTATTACTATATATATATCATCAATATATTGTTATATATAATATTAATATACTAATAAATAATCCTATACGTCTTATATCTATTAACATTCCACCTAATCCTGATATTTTTATTATTGATTTATTATTTATTTGTGGTACATATATTTTTATATTATATGCTAATATCATTAATATTAATGATATTACTATTAATCATAATCCTATTAACATCTTTTTATTCTATTTACTCTTTATTAAGTTTATTTTATTACTTTATTTTACTACTACTTATAAGTAATATATATTAAGAGAATAGTATAATTGGTAATGCAGATGACTTCAAATCTTCTAATGGTAGTTCAAATCTGCCTTCTCTTGTTTATATTTATATGCACTCTTAATTTAATAGGTAAAATTATAATTTACGGCATTATATATATAGGTTCAATTCCTATAGAGTGTTAATTATTATATGATTGATGGGATTCGAACCCATAATTATATAAGATCTAAACTTATTGCGTAAACCATTCCGCCACAATCAATATATTTATATACATATAAGCTTATTTATTATTTAACTATTTCTAATTATTATTTATTAATTATTTATTAATTATTTATTATCATTTATTATTCTCTTTATTATTTACTATTAATATTATATAATTAAGACTTTTATATATATATAAACATATTAATTTATATATAAGTATATATATATATATTATATATATATTTTTCAGATGTGCAAGATTCGAACTTACTAATTCCTCCACCCAAAGAAGGCACCTTACCATTTGGTTTACATCTGATATATTATAGGTATTAGCTTAATTGGTAAAGCATTTACTTTACACGTAAAACAGTGGTGGTTCAAATCCTCCATACCTAATAATAAAATATATTAATATTGAATAGGAAGAGAATCGAACTCATAAAGGATTATCCATTGAGTTTACAGCTCAACTCAGTTGACCAGTGACTGAACCCTATCCATATATATAATTAATATTATTACTTATATTATTCTAACAAGGAATTGAACCTTGATAATGAATTTAGAAGATTCATGTTTTACCTATTAAACTATTAGAATTATTATATTAAACCCTAAAAGATTCGAACTTTTACTAATTAACTTATCAAGTTAACACTCTACCATTAAGTTAAAGGTTTAAGTTAATTATTACTTATAATAATAATAATTTTCCTTATCTATTTTAATATATCATATTAAAATAAAAAGAGTATAGTTAATAAATTACCCCTACCTTTATTCTAATAAGGGAGATATTATATATTTATATTATAGCTGGTAAACTATTATAAATATATAATATAACTGGTATAACTAATATTATACCAAATAATAATGGTAATAATATTAATCAACAGAAATGTATTAAATTATCATAAGTAAATCTAGGGAAACTAGCACGAACTCATATAAATGTAAACATTAATATAATTAATTTAATAGCTAAATGAGCACCATATAAAATACCTTCAATTATATAATATAATAATGAATATTGTTCAACACTAGATAACAATAAATCATATATTACAGTTAAAGGTGTTAATGGTAAATATAAATAACCACCTAAGAATAATATAGTTGTAGCTGAACACATTAATACTATATTACTATATTCAGCTAAAAAGAAGAATACAAAAGGACCTCCACTATATTCTGTAAAGAATCCTGCTACTAATTCACTTTCAGCTTCTACTAAATCAAATGGTGGTCTATTTGTTTCTGCTATTGTACTTATATAAAATATTATAAATAATGGGAATAATGGTATTATTAATCATAATGCACGTTGATATTCTATAAATAATGTTACATTTAATGTACCTATAGCCATTATACATATTATATATATAGTTGTTAATATTAATTCATAACTTATCAATTGTGCTGTTGATCTTATTGTTCCTAAAAATGCATATTTACTATTACTACTTCAACCTGATAATAATGTACCAAATATACCTATACTTCCTATAGCTAAACTATATAATATACCATTATCTAAATTACCTAATGTTAATGATGGTCCTATTGGTATTACTAATCATCCTAATAACCCTGTTACTAATGTTATCATTGGTGCTATTATTAATATAGCTTTATTTGATTCTTTAGGCATTATTATTTCCTTTAATAAACATTTTATTGCATCCGCAAATGCTTGTAACATACCATAATATCCTACTATATTAGGTCCTATTCTTCTTTGCATATAACCCATCGTTTTACGTTCTGCTACTGTTAAAAATGCTACACTTATTAATATACATACAAAATATAATAATACTTCTATTATACTTAATATCATTTTATTTTATTTAATATATTTATAATATTTATTATCTATTTATTTTTATTAATTTTATTAATAAATATTATATAATATATTATGGTTATACCTAATATTTATATAAATATATAAATAAATTACATAATATAATAATTATTATCTATTTATTATATTATTTATATGTTTTTACTAAACAATTATGTGTTGTATATAAAATAGCTATTGCTGCTATAATTGATAATACTAATATTATACCTAATAATAATAATAATATACTATATATTGTATACATACTTTGTCCTATTAACATTACTTCTGATATACTATTTATAGGATAATCTAATATTGGTATATTCATATATATATTATTATTATTTATTATATAATCATTTGATCCTATATTATATATATTACTAATTATATTATCTAATATATTATATATTTGTGATCCTATTACTATATCTTTAGAATAATTATATATATATAACATTAATATTATTAATATATTTATTATTATTAATATATTATTATTATTATTACGTGTTAATAATCTATATTGATCTTCTTGTTCTTTAACATTTATTAATGTTAATATAAATAAAAATAATATTGCTATTGCTCCTACATATATTAATATTAATAATAATGGCATTCCATTATATCCTGTATAATATAAATATAAACTACTATTTACATATACTAACATAAAATATACTATACTTATTACAGCATTTTTATGTATTAATATTGATATTCCACAAAATATTGTTGATATATAAAATATATCTAATAATATATCTGTATTATTTAATAATATATTTATTATATACATTAATATTATTATTTAATTTACTCATTATATTTGAGATTTATATTTATTTATTTATTTACTTATCCTAATTAAATTAATGGATATTATTATAAATATATAATATTTATTATTATCTAGTCTTTAATCAGATTCGAACCGATCTATTAGTATTAACAGTACTATGTTTTACCCCTAAACTATAAAGACTTATATATTACTTATATATTATATTTTTATATTTTATATAATATACGGGCACGGTAAGATTCGAACTTACGGTATGAAATATACATACATAACTACTCAAGAGTTACACTTTAAACCACTCAGACACATACCCATAATATATTTTATTCCCCTACCTTATATTATTAAAAACAGGAAATATATGAATTAAATATTGAGTAATAAGAAATTATACAATAAGTATATAATTAGTTTAACTATATCTATAAAATTAATTATAAAACAATAAGTTACTAATATTACATAATATATTTATATTATGTAAATATTGTTATAGTCTATAACACTAATATTGTGTTTAATTATAAGACCGATTCATGCTTTATAGTCTATCAGCATTTATCAAAATAATTATTTATTATTTTATCTTACATATTTAGCTAATATATATAAATTATTATTAATATAATAATTTAATATATATATATATATATATATTAATAATTTATATATAGTAACCATGGATACTGCATGTAATAATCCTTGCGTACTAATTACACGACTTATATTAACACAAAACCCATAGTTGATAAGAACCATACTGTCTCACGACGTATTTAACCCAACTCACGTAGCTTTTTACTAGACGAACAGTCTAACCCTTACTAGAAACTGCAACCAGTAGGATAAGCCGAGTCGACATCGAGGTGCCAAACATTACTTACAATATGTACTCTCTCGTAATATCAGCCTGTTATCCCTAACGTAACTTTAATTCGTAATCAATATGCTAATCTAAATTGCTTAATTTGTTCTCTATACTACACTTACGTGCTTTATTGATTTGTACATCTAATAATTTCTATGTAATTATGCTATTATACTATTATATTATATTATATCAAAGTACTATTTATCATACATATTAGTTTCTATACTAATGTAATTACATATATTTAATCTATTATTGGACTTTAATTATTTAATAATTAAAGTAGAACTTATTTATTATTTATATAATTTATATTATATAATTATATTATTATATATTTATACTATAGACTTTTCAGATACTTTTGCTGAAAAGAGCGCCCCACTCAAACTATCATACAATGAATGTCACTTATTCTTATATTTAATACTATATTAAGTATATTAGAATTATTATTAGTTAAGATGATATTAATCTATATATTTATTAATTATAATAATTAATATACAATATATAGTTATATATACATCAATCTATTGTATATAGTAAAGCTGTATAGGGTCTTCCTGTCATGCTATGGGAAAGTAGCATCTTCACTACTATTTCAATTTCACTTAGCTCATTCTTGATACAGTTATAGTATCATTATGTCATTCATGCAGGACGATATTTAGTCGACAATGAATTTCGCTACATTATAATCCTCACGATAAGACTGTCATTTAATGATTGTTAATTATAATACTATATCATATTATTATTTTATTACATCACCATTGGACAGAGCTCACACAATATACATATACTATTAGTAGCTGCATCGTGCTATGTTTTTAGTAAACAGTTGTACTATTCATTTTATTACTATATATTTATAAATATTATATTTATAATATATAATCCTATATATCAAATTTTATAGAACTTTTTTGCCGAGTTCATTAAGAATGATTCACTAATACACCTTTCACATACCTGTGTCGGTTTATGGTACAGTATTATTTTAGATTACTAACTCTTCCTGTTATTACTATTATATAATATATATATAATATATATTATAGTATATTTTAGTATCTTTAATTTATCTATCACTGATAACCCTTTCAGGTTGTCGCTTAAGAACTGTATTATCAATTATACCTTATATGTATGGTGATATAGATTTTATTTATATTAATAACAATTAATTATTATTAATATTACTATATTTCTTCGTTACTCATGTTAGCATTCTCTAATTAATTAATACCTATTTTTATAGGAATAATATATATATTAATACTCATATATATATCTTATTCATTAATTGTGCTACTACCTCATATAAATTATATTATAATATAATTTATATAAACAAATTATAGGTTTATTAGTTAGGTCCATATATTTGCGATATATAATATATTTATTCTGTATGTGAGTTGTTACACTTTCTTTATTAAATGGTTACTATCAAACCTATTAACATACTGTGTATCATATTATTATACCTTATTTCCTATTACTAAATATTTATATAAATATTATAAATATATTAAGAACCTTAATTAATATAAATTATTATTTATATTATTATTTGTAGTGAGCTGTTTCTCTTTTGACTATATACCTTATCACATATAGTCTGACTTACGTATAACATTAATATGATTTCTGAGGTTAAATAATAATAGTAAAGATTATTAAATCTGCCTATATAACTCTTATTATTTACATAATTATAGAGTATTATTCAATTACTATACATCATCTAATTAATTCCCCTGTCCGTAGGGAGGGGAATTATTATTAATTATTATTACGTAGCTATACTAAAATATATTTCGTAGCAAACCAGCTATTTACGTATCAGATTTGTCTTTCACTACTTATCACACATTATTTGATGGTATTGCAACACCAACCAATTCAGTCAAACAGGGACTTAATGTTAAGCCCTATTTACTTACATATGATATAAGCATACGTTTTCGGGTCATTTAATAATAATTTATTATTTAGTTGTTATTACATCGCTTTCGCTATTTGATATATTTATTTATATCTTACTATTATTAAATACTTGCTAACCCATTATACAAAAGGTACGATTTGTATTTCATATTTATTATGAAACTTAATCTGCTTATAGAATAACTGATGATATGCTTCCTTTTCAGTACTATTAACTTATATTATAGTATTTTAGCTTTAGTGGTAGATCCACTTTATTCATTAATACTTTATATATTACTAATTATTTATAAGCTTTATTATAATTTCACTCACCATTACTCTTATAATTCCTTGTTAGTTTATATTACCTTTAGTTACTTAGATGTTTCAGTTCACTAAGTTTATTCTTATAGTTTCCTATTAGGTTTTACATAAATTTTATATTATATATATTATAATATATATAATTTTTATGATATGACACCCATCTATAATATAGTTATATCATACTATCAATTATTCCTTTTATTTATTGTAGTAATTCATTTCATATTACTCAATATTTAATTCTACTTTTATATATTATATTTATACCTATTATTATATTTATATTTATATTTATATTTATATTCCATCCCTATTTATTATAATTTATATTAATATAAACAAGAGTGTATAGTTAATTATATATTATATTATATATATATATATTAATGTGTATATAATGCATCTTTAATATATGAACATGTTAATACACAGAATACATATGCTTGTATTATAGATATAGCTACTTCTAAACACATTATACCTATTATTAATGCTATTGGTAATATACTTATTACAAATGTTAATATACTTATTGACATAAAATCTAATACTAAACCACTTAATATTACTATTAATAAATGTCCTGCTAATATATTAGCACCTAATCTTAATCCTAAACTTAATGCTCTAGCTATATATGATATTAATTCTATTAATACTAATGCTGGTGCTAATGCTAACATACATCCTGATGGTACAAATAAATTAAAATATTCTAAACGATGTATTGAGAATCCTAATATTGTTACTGCTAATCATATACATGTACTTAATGATATTGTATATACTATATGTGATAATATTGCAAAGTTATATGGTACCATACTTATTATATTACTAAATAATATATATATAAATAATGAATATACTAATGGTATATAACGTGATCCTTTTTCTCCTAATTGACCAAATACCATTGTATATACTGTATAATATATTGATTCTATTCCTATTTGTCATTTTGTTGGTACTATACTTCTTCTAGCTAATACTAATATATGTATTGATAATATTATAAATAATACTATTATGTTATATACACTTATTGTTGTTATACTTAATCAACTCATATCTATATTTTCATTATATGTTGATATATATGTTTGTATTTCAAATTGTTCTAATGGTGAATTTATTATATAATTCATTTAATTATTTATTATTTATTTCTTTATCTATATATTTATTATATTATAATATATATATAAATTTATTATTATTATTGCATAGTTATTATTTATTTCCCCTCCCTTTATTCTAATATATTATATTAGAAGAGATAGGATACATATTATATTATATTATATTTTATTATATTATAATTTTATTATATATATACGTGATACTAATATATATAATATTGTAGGTAATATAAATAATGTCATTATTAATATTAATATTGTTAATGTTGAAAATCCATAAAATAATTGATTTATAAAGTAAAATGGTACTAATTGTGGCATTTTATATAAATTATTAATATTTATATATACTACTAATTTAAACTAGTTATTATATAAATATATTATAGGTTAATTTATCTTAATATATAATAATATTATATATTAATAATATATATATATATATATTAGAATATACCTTGCATAAAAATATATTATTTAATTATTACTCTATTATTTAATGTATTATATATTAAATAAGAATATGAATAGTTAATAAAATTAATTTCTACTTTCTCTAAATAAAAAAGTAGAGGGATTAATGTAATTAAGATTGTATAGCTGGTGTATTAAATGTATGTAATGCAGCTGGTGAATCTGTAGCTCATTCTATTGATGGTGCTTTACTATATGTATTAAATAATGTATTACTAACTGTAAAATCTGGTGCATATATATTACTAACAGCTACAGTATTTTTATTATGTAATCCATTATATAATTGATCATATATTATAACAAAGAATAATACTACTGATACTAATGATATTAATGAACCGAAACTACTTACAGCATTTCATCCATAGAATGCATCAGGATAACTTGGTATTCTACGAGGCATACCTTGTAATCCTAAGAAATGTTGTGGCATAAATGTTACATTAGCACCTATAAATAATGTTCAGAATTGTATTTGTGCTAACATTTCATTATAATATAATCCTAATACTTTAGGTGATCAGAAATAATATCCTGCAAATAATGAGAATACAGCTCCTAATGATAATACATAATGGAAATGTCCAACTACATAATAAGTATCATGGAATGCTATATCTAAACTAGCATTAGCTAATGCTACTCCTGTTACTCCTCCTATAGTAAATAATCCTATAAATCCTATAGCATATAATAATGGTGCTGTAAATCTTAATGAACCTCCATATAAACTAGCTAATCAACTAAATATTTTTACTCCTGTAGGTATAGCTATTATTAATGTAGCTGCTGTGAAATATGCACGTGAATCTACATCTAATCCTACTATATACATATGATGACTTCATACACAGAATCCTAAGAATCCTATTGATGCCATTGCATATACCATACCTAATGAACCAAATATTGGTTTATTTGAATATACTGATATTATTTGTGATACTATACCAAATCCTGGTATTATTAATATATATACTTCTGGATGTCCAAAGAATCAGAATAAATGTTGGTATAATACTGGATCTCCTCCACCTGCTGATTCAAAGAAACTTGTATTAAAGTTTCTATCTGTTAATAACATTGTTAATCCACTTGCTAATACTGGTAATGATAATAATAATAATACTGCTGTTATTAATATTGCTCATGTAAATAATGTCATACGACTATATGTTACTCCATTTGTACGCATATTCATTATTGTTACTATAAAATTAATAGCTCCTAATAATGATGATATTCCTGATATATGTAATGAGAATATTACTAAATCTACACTTGGACCACTATGTGCTTGTATACTTGATAATGGTGGATATACTGTTCATCCTGTTCCTGGTCCACTTTCTATTAATCCTGATGCTACTCCTAATAATAATGACGGTATTAATAATCAGAAACTTAAATTATTTAATCTTGCTAATGACATATCTGCTGCCCCTAACATTTGTGGTACTAAATAATTACCAAAGAATCCTATAGCCATTGGCATTACCATAAAGAATATCATCATTACTGCATGTAATGATATTACTACATTAAATAATTGACCATTATTTTGTAATATTTGAGCACTAGGACCTGCTAATTCTAATCTTATTATTATACTTAATCCTGTACCTACTAATCCTGAAAATATTGCAAATATTATATATAATATTGCTATATCTTTACAATTAGTACTATATAATCATCTTTCTATATATGACATTTATTTATTATAATTATATATTACTATTTATTATTTATTTTATTAGTAATTTAATTTTATTATTATTCATCTACTTTTATTATTTATTCCCCTACTTATTCTAATTATTAAAAGAGACAGGGAATAAATATTAATTAAAATGTATAGTTAATTTATATATATACCCTTAAATTTAGATAATAATATATATATATTATTAATTATTTATTTTATTATTAACATTAATAAATAATAACATTATAAATATTAATATTAATGATATACTATAATTATAAGCTAATAATATAAATAATATAGCACTTAATAAATATGTTGTATGATGTTTTATACCTGTACTATATTCATCAGATGATGAACTATTAATAGATGTATATATATTAGTAGATAATGATATTAATTTATAACTCATTATATTTAATGTATTACTAATACCTGTTGGACCTAATATATGTAATAAACCTTTATCAATATATTGATTAAATTGCATTGCTATATTTATAGTACCTCTTAATATTATATTATTTAATATTTGATCTAACATAAATCTATTATTAACATATATATATATATTTCTTAAATATTTATTATTATATATTAATAATTTATTATAATGATATTCATATATATATAATACTAATATTACTGATATAATTGTTAATATTAATGGTAATAATTTAATATATGTTGGTATACTAAATTCAGTATCAACTATAGTTAAATTATTAGGATGTATAAATAAACTATTAAATGGTGAACCTAAACCTATATATAAATCTTTAAATATATATCCAACTACTAATGATGCTATAGCTAATATAATCATAGGTAATAACATTATATTATCTGATTCATGTACTGTATGATATGCATATTTATTAGCATTAGGATTATTATAGAATACATAATATACTAATCTCATACTATATATAGTTGTTAATGTTGCTGATACTATTGAGAATCAATAAATTATATAACCTGATATACTATATACACCATATGTTGATTCTATTAATATATCTTTAGAATAGAATCCTGTTAATCCTGGTAATGCCATTAATGATAATGATGCTATTATTAAACATATATATGTTACTGGTAATCATTTAGTAAATCCTCCATAATTACGTATATCTTGTGTTTCATATATTACACTATGTATTATACTACCAGCACTCATAAATAATAATGCTTTAAACATAGCATGATTAAATAAATGGAATAAACTTATATTATAATTTGATATACCTATAGCTACAAACATTAAACCTAATTGTGACATTGTTGATAATGCTATTATTTTCTTTAAATCATTTGATACTATTGCTATTAATCCTGCTATTATTGTTGTCAATCCACCTAATCATAATATATATAATAATACTATTGGTGTATATTCTAATATATAACTTGAACGTAATAATAAATATACCCCTGCACATACTAAACATGCTGCATGTAATAATGCTGATACTGGTGTTGGTCCTTCCATAGAATTTAATAATCAATTATGTAACCCTAATTGTGCACTTTTAGCTGCACATCCTATTAATAATAATATCATTATTATATTTAATATATCTGTATTTATATATACTGATAATGAATATATTGTACTATAATTTAAACTACCAAATGTATATAATAATATAAATAATCCTATTGTTATAAATGTATCTCCAAATTTATTCATTAATAATGCTGATAATCCACTTTTTACTGCTGATAATCTTGTATGTCAAAAACTTATTAATAAATATGATGCTACTCCTATCATTTCTCATCCTAAAAACATTACTACATAATTATTACCTGTTACTAATACTACCATAAATCCTGTAAACATTGATAATATACTAAAGAATCTACTTTGATGTGGATCATGACTCATATAACTACATGCATATATATGTACTAAACTACTTACTGTTAATATTGGTACTAATAAACTTACTGCTAATTCATCTAATATAAATCCTCAATCTACTTCTATATGTTCTACATATATTCATTTACCTATATTTATATTATATATATTATTATTTATCATTACATCAAAATATAAATAATAACATAATATTGCTGATATTATTATTGATAATGTTGCTATTTGTTTACTTATTATATATCCTATATAACGACCTAATAATCCACTCACTAAACTACCTATTATTGGTAATACTATTATTGTTAATATCATTTATATACTATCTATATTTATATTACCTCTTATTCTATAATAATTTACTAATAAACTTAATCCTATTGCACTTTCTGCTCCTGCTAATATTAATATAGCTACACTTCATACTAATCCTATACTATCATTAAAATAGTTACTTCATATTAATATATTTAATGTTACTCCTAATAACATTATTTCCATATTTATTAATAATAATATTATACTCTTTCTATTATATACAAATCCTAATAATCCTATTACTATTAATATATTACTTAATAACATTTTATTTCATTTTATTTTTATTTCTTTCTTTATTATTTCATTTTTATCTATATATTTAGATATATTATAATTTAATTATATACACTTATATATATATAATATATATATATATAAATATATAAAGAATAGTTAAGATAAATAATCATCCGCAGCAGATTCATCTACTGCAACTGTATTTCAACTTTTCAATCGTTACGAATAGTGCTTATCATATAATTAATAAATATATTATTAATATATATATTATTATAATAATATTTATTATATTATTAATGAGTCGGCTACTACATGCTTCGACCGAATGATGAGTGATTAGTACGCTTGAGCAAAAAATTCACGATAATATTCTTATTATCATTACTAACAATTCCTATTTCATATTAGCGAGTTACAGCCAATAATCCATATTATATGTATAGTATTTACATTACATATAGTATATATTATATATTATGTCTATTTTATATAATATTATTATAATATATATTATATATATATTATATTTATTTTATTTGACTTTGTATATAATATTGTATTACGTAATATTACCCATTATATTGTGGCCATGAAGACTTGTCTTACTCTAGCTAATATATTATACTATAGTATAATATCATCTTATATCATTATAAGAGCTAGATCACGCTCATTAGTGAACTTAATCTAATACTTTACAGTATGAGCTATAAACAGCTATGTAGCACATGTAACCTATATTTTAGGTATGCAAATAATGGTAAGGTTTATCGAGTAATATCGAATTAAATTACATAATCCACTGTTAACACTCAAACCGTCTATTGTTTTGGGTTTCTTCGATTAGTCAGTACTCCCCTGGTGATATACTTACGCATTAGCTTTATATCCATATATTATAATATTATTATATTATATTATATAAATATTAGTATACATCGTTTACGCTTAGAACTAATAGGTTGACTAATCCTATTTGATACTCTAAGTTTCGTTACTCAACGTCAATCTATGTATTAGTTATATTACTTCTTAATTGGTTGTTATATATGTATTTATACATTTAACCGCTACTCATATACCTCATAATAACTTATTTATAGATTCTAGATCTTTATATTTAATATATATATATATATATATTAATAGATCAGTATTGCTAACTCTTTATACCTATTATGTGTATTACTAGTCCTTTACGTTTTACCGCAACTGCTGGCACGCTAATTTGTTAGGACTACTCATATATATTATTCATTATAAATATATATTAAAAGTTTTATATTTACTATATATCATACTATTATTATATATATTTATCTCCCTGCGAACAGAAAATATAAATATATATTTATATAATAAATACTTATTATATAATTACTTTACTTCTTATTATTAATAAGATAATAGTATATACCACTTTTCTAGATTACTCGTTCAAGCTTTCACTCATTGACAAATATCCCTTACTGCTGTATTTAATAAATATTGACCATATCTCAAGGTCAACGTGACCATTCCTACTTCTATAGACAGTTAAACATCTTCAGCTTGACAATCATTATATTACCAACTACTTAATGTTATACATACTATGACTATCAACAGAATATTTATTATTCCTTTATTTTAATTTCCCCTCACTAAAAGAGAATATTAATTTTACTAGTATTTAACTAATTCAATAGTTCTATATTATGTACTATACTCACGATTACACTACTCATATATTATTATATTATATATATTTATATATGCGTTCAGTTTGCATGTATTATGTATCTAGATAGCAATTACACTGAGCCAACATCAAACTCTCTAAATATTTTATTTATATTTTATTATATTCACGATTTTATTCTACTTATATATATATATATATATATTATATAAGTAATATATTATATTGTCTTTATAGCTTAAATGGTAGAGCACTAAACTGAAGATTTAGTCGTATTGGTTCAATTCCAGTTAAGGACATATATTAATAATAATATATTAGGATTAGTAGCTTAATGGTAAAGTATTTGCTTGTCACGCAAATGTATGCTTGTTCAAATCAAGCCTAATTCGTAAATGAATAAGTTTCCACCGGTAAGGTAGACTATTTGCTAAATAGTTGGATTTATATCCTTGTGAGTTCGATTCTCATCTTATTCGTATTAGGGTATATAGTTAAATCGGTATAACAATTGCCTTTTAAGCAATATAGTGTAGGTTCAAGTCCTACTATACCTATATAAATTGAATTGAAAAGATTCGAACTTTTATGTTTCTGACTCAAATTCAGATCGACTTACCTATTAGTCCACAATTCATATATACACTTATATAATTATATTTTACTCTATTTATTTTAATAAATATTAAAATAAGAAGAATAAAGAGTATAGTTAATTTATATATTTATTGATATTTATATATTATGATCCTCATCAATAGAATAATACAAATAAGAATAATCATACTAAATCTACAAAATGTCAATATAATATACTAGTTTCATATCCTACATGATGTGTTTCTGTTAAATGATATGCATACATTCTTCATAAACTTACTGATAACATTATACCTCCTATTAATACATGTAATCCATGGAATCCTGTTCCAAAGAAGAATGTACTTCCATATACACCATCATTTATTGTAAATCCTGCATTTACATATTCTACATATTGACATATTGTAAATATTAATGCTAATAATACTGTTATTAATAATGAATATAATGATGCACTTCTTTTACCTGCTATTAATGTATGATGACTATATGTTATTGTTGCTCCACTTGCTAATAATATTATTGTATTTAATAATGGTAATTCTAATGGCCCTATTGCTACATCAACTATTCCCATTGGTGGTCACATTCCTCCTAATTCTACTGTTGGTGCTAATGCTGAATGTGCATATGCTCAGAATATACCTAAGAAAAACATTCCTTCACTTACTACAAATAATATATATCCTACATTTATTCCATGTCTTACTGCTATTGTATGATTTCCTAAATAACTTGCCTCACTTACTACATCTCTAAATCATAATCCCATACTATATATTACTAATATTATATTTATAAATATTACATATACTATTCCTATATATCCATGCATTACTAATACTGTATTAAATGTTAATCCAAATAATGTAAATGCTGTAAATATTGGTCATGGTGATACTTCTACTAAATGATATGGATGTAATTGATATATTCCTCTATTAAATTTACTTACTATATCTTTATTATTAGAACTATTATTTATATTTGATATTATATTTTTTATATTTGATTCCATATTTCTATTTATATTTTACCTCAATTATGGTTTAAATAATCCTATATTTACCCTTCCTACTTCTAATAAATTAGAAATAACAGATATATTATATATATTATTATTTTATTCATATATTTTTATCATTATTATTATAATGATATTTATTATATATTAATTTATATATGATATTTAATATTATCCTTATTTACTCTACCTTATTATTATTAAAAGATACAAAGTAATATAATAAAGATATATATATTAACCTTTCATATACTTATATATGTTATAATATATATAAGTAGTCTACGACTTATAAAATATTATAATAATTTATTATTATAAATACAATAAAACCTATAAACCATAAATATATATTAATATTATTAATAAAAAATAATATATAAATATTATTATTAAGTCTATAATCATATCCTAATTCCCCTATCTCTTTTTTTAGAATAGGAAAAAGGAAGGATTAATTAATAATGATAATTAGACATGTATGGTATATAATTATATATTTATATGCAAATAGTATTAGCAGGAAAATACATAGGTAGTGGAATAGCTACAATAGGATTATTAGGAGCAGGAATAGGAATAGCAATAGTATTCAGCGCATTAATAAATGGTACAGCACGTAACCCATCAATAAGAAGTACATTATTCACATATGCAATATTAGGATTCGCATTAAGTGAAGCAACAGGATTATTCTGTTTAATGATATCATTCTTATTATTATATGCTGTATAATAATAATCTATAATATATATATTAATAATTTATTATTAAATTTATAATTTTACTATACTCTCTTATACATAATATATAATTATATAATATACCCTACCTTTCGATAAGAAGAGAATATAGATATATATGGTAATAATAAATTAATATGAAAAATCAAATAAAAATATTAAATAAGAATATTATTAAAAAGATATTAATTAATAACAACTATATTAATAATTATTTTAATATTAATAATATTAAACAAAATAGTATTAATAAGGTTAATAATATTAAATTATTAAATAATAATAATGAATATAATTATTATAATAGAATATATAAATGAAATAATAATAAATTAATTAATAATATTAATATAGATAATATTGTTAAAATATGATTAAAATACATATTTACATTAAAATTTAATAATAATTTATTATCAACTATAAATAGTAGTGAACCATTATTTTTACATACTAATGATAAATTAATAATATATATACGTATATTAATGGTTAAATCATCATTAAATAACAAAAGTAATCATTATAATAATACAATTAATAAATTAATTAATAATAATATTAATATTATAACTATATTAAATAAAATATATAATAAAAAAGTTAATATAATACCTATAACTATTAATAATAATGCTGGTGGTATGAATGAATTTATTATAGGTAGTAAATCAGTATATTCACCATATAAATATAATATAACTATTAATAAATTAAACAAATATATTGTACCTAAATCTACTATTAATAAAAATAGTTATATTAATAAAAACTCATTATATAATATTATATATTATAATTTTATTAATAATAATTTTAATAATATTAATTCTGATACATTTATTAATAATATTATAACTATTTTACCTAATATTAATAATCATTATATTACTGGTTATAATTTACATTATGCTGGTAAATTACCTAAAGCTGATTCTAGTGCTAGAACTATTAAACGTAACACTATGACTGGTACTATACATAATACTAATATTATTAATAAAACTTTATATTCTTATAATAATAATGGTTTAGCTTCTACTAAAGCTACTATAGCTCAAGCCCCATTCAATAATTAAATTATTTTAACTATACTTTATATAAGTATTAATATATATCTTACTCTTATCTCTTATAATACTTTATAATATATAAAAAGAGTTATTATATTAGGTATTGTGTTTAATGGTTAAACCGTGTGATTGCAAATCACACTACATGAGTTCGATTCTC
>JAJLUM010000072.1:0-70442 GCA_030564265.1 Blastobotrys attinorum
CCCCCCCCCCCCCAATCTCTTTGTGCTTTACTGGAAATTCAGTGACAAGCACTCCGGTAAGAACACTTTCTAGGCTAATCCGGTTGCCTCAGGATGGTTGGAACTGCATGAGTTTCCAGATCTAGAAGTCCGATACTGAACTTTCATTTGTAAGTAAAAAATGAAGATCAAAGTTTTATGGAAATAAAAAATCCACGGAAAATCTTAGCGTGCCGCGGCTGAACACGGCTAGATGCATGGAGGGGCAAGTAGATGGATGAATCACCATACCTACCCCACTTCGTGAATAATCCATAATATATTTCATGGACATCATTTATGTCACAGTATTCGGAGCTTGCCGAACCAAGATGAACTCTTTTATATCAGCATTTCTGGTAACGGGTCCGCCGAGTGTGGATGAATTTAGAAGCTCCATATAAAGGGCCCAGCGTTTCATCAATGGCTCTGAAAAAGTTCTTGCAAATTGAATACCGTAACCATGAAATTCATCACAAGCATTCAAATCGTATTAAGTTCTTTAATATTCACACTAGCTATATCTCAAGAAGTAGGCTTGAATGTTTCAGTTGCATATACTATTGATGAGGGCAACACCTGGCAAACAATTCAAGTAAACCAATATTGCTCTTACTACTACTGGCCAGAAGGTGACTATTATTGGTTCCGCTCCCTCCCCGAAGATTTCACTAAAGAAGGAAGAATAAATGAGACTAAAATTGCTTTTGCGTTGGATCCTGATAGCACGATAGCAAGTGTATCACCAAATGAAACGATATACCGAAGATTCTATTTCGGGTGTGGTATTCATACACATCTGCTTGGAAACCCCGACTTTTTCGATACTTGTTTCGACAGTCAAAGTGAATGGTGGCCGGTACCGTACAGTACCAAGTCAGTGTGCGAACTTGGACCTGATGATTATTGGAACAATCCACACAGAATGAATATAGTTTGGGATGCATTCGCTATTCCTGAAGTGTTATGCTATTATTACCCTAATCCACTAGTAAATGATGCATCCGGAGTTTATACTTGGACACCGAATGCTACATGGACAGCCCACAGTCAGACTCAGTGCCCAAAATCAACTACGCTAGAGTCAACATCATCCAGTGACACTTCTGCTTTTAATTCCCGAACCACGTCAACTGAAGATATTTTAACCACAGAGTCAATCACCTCTAGCTCTTCTTCTGAGGTGACCACAATCGCTACTATCAGTAAACCATTGCCTAGCTCAATCACTGATGAATATAAGAACAAGTCGCTTACAACGGCGGAAACAGCTTCCACACTTTCACAGACAATCACAACTAGAATCGATAGCGCTAGGGGCTCTTTTCACTCTGAAGCAAAGACTGAAACTGAAAGTTCAACCAAAAATGATACCAAATCCAGTACCAACAGGCATGATAATACGGGATCAATGGGATCAATGTCATCACCGACGGCGGATTCCGGGTTAAATACTGGGATTCTTTCAGTCTCGACAGTTAACCCCATATCAGTGTCCCAATATGAAGGTGACACTCTTATAACGACCGCCTGCGATTGTACCGCCGCTTCAACTACCAAGCCGGGAACAATCCCCACTGCTGCACACGATAGTGCAATAGAGACCGGGAAATCTCTGTCCATCGATGACTCGGCAGCTGGACACGTTAACTCAGTATCAAATATGGATCATACTTCAGAGTCGAATGCACTCATTGTAAAGAGTGAAGGTGGCTACGGTCTTAATGTTCAAGCTGCCTCTGTAACCGGCGGCAGTGACACTACCAAAAACTACGATAGTACGAAATCTAGCATATCGGCTAGTGGTAAAACTAATAGTCCAAGTACTATGATGACAAACACTATATCAAATTCTGGTGCTGGTAACAAGGCTACTGCTGTGCTAAATATAATTCGACGCGGCTTGATGCTGTTTTCTCTTTAACTATAATGACTATAATCAAATCGTTTGTCAACTATAGTTTCATGAGAGCACGGAAAAACTTTCCTAAAGCAGTAAGCGATCGAAGTAAATATTATTATCATTATTATTTTATTAAGACGTATGAGCCGCGCTATCCTTAATGTCCCATTCGCGGCTCACGAGGCTTAAATGAAATTTTTATGAAGGGGCCAGGAGTTTAGGTCGAAAACTGGGAACAAAAATAAGGCTACAATTTAAACCGAATTTGTTTAAGATCTGCAAAATATACTAAAATGGCTCTTTGAAGATTATCAAGATCAAAACTTGAATGGTTAAACAAGTTTAATAACTTCTTTCTCTAATACCTAGAATTACTAATTAGTACAAAAAGTGAAAGCATTTTAAGCTATCTTGATGTAAATAATATCTGGTTATAGAAATGAATAGCTATAGGCAAACCTGACCCTCTAATATGGATTTTCGGAGTGGAAAAATGTTCCATTTTGGTAGCAGTGATGAGGAACAAGAGCAGTACTTTCGCGTGGCTTGGCGAGAAAAAAGCCGCAGGGTTTAGCAGGTGGAAAAGCCGAGTTCTCAAACATCAACAGAAAAATAGTCTCAAATTTCCTATAGATAGACACTGGAGACATAATTGATTCACAGAAGATCATCAGAAAATTTCCCTTTTTCCAATTTGTTGAGAATACTATATTCTCTGAAATAATAACCTAAGTTTGAGCGTGAGTACTTAACTAGCTGCCAGAAATGGCAACCAAATCAAAGTCCGATCTACATATTGTTGATTCAGAAGTAACAATTATACTATATTCTTATTTGGAACAGAGTTGGTCATTCAGCTTTGATCATTTATACAGTAGCTGGAAATATAGATATAAAAGGAGTGATTTCTCCGGGGCTTCTCTTAAGAAACATATTCAAATCTCAGACATTATTCGCTATGAAATTCAATCTGAAATTTTCAACGTTACTGAGTACTTTGTGTTATGTCCTAGTAGCAGCCCAAGATGTAGACTTCGGTCTGTCTGTAGCGTATACTATTGACGAAGGGAATACTTGGCACACTATTCAAATGAAGAGCTTGTGCACGACTCACTGGTTCGGTTATGAAAATTACTATCAAGCTCTCTCTATCCCAGAAGATTTCACTAAAGAAGGAAGAGTAGGTGAAACCAAGATTGCCTTTTTATTGGACCCTGATAGCATTATAGGAAGTGCATCAAAAAATAAAGAGACATATCAGCGATTTCAAGTACAATGTGGTATCCATGCACATATGATTGGAAACCCCGACTATTTCGATACTTGTACCGACAATCAAGAATTTTGGCCGGTACCGTATAATACCAAAAGAATGGGTGAGCTTGGGCCTAATGAATTCTGGAACAATCCTCATAAGATGAATATAGTGTGGGATGAGTCTGCCATCCCTGAGGTGGTCTGCTTCTACTACCGATATCCAATCGTGAAGGAAGTATCAACAACTTACACCTGGACACCCACTGATGTATGGACAGTTCAAAGCCAAACCGTCCCCAAATCCACCACTCTTGAAACTACAACTGCAAGCACCACTTCTAGTTTCGGTTCCCAAACTATGTCAACTGGAGCTGTTGTAACTGCAAACTCAACCACTTTTTTATCTCGATCATTGACCTCGGTTGTTGCTAGTGCCAGTAAAGTATCTACTGCTAGTTCAAGCAAAGCTGGCCATAAAACCACATCTATAGTATCTGTTGGAACAACTTCTACAGCTTTACAGAATGCTACAACTGGTATCGACAGTTCTACAGCATCTGCGTATTCGAAGTCAAACGTCAAAAGTATGGAGTCCGCGTCAAAATCATTAAGTACGGCCAAGAGTTTCAGCTCTGCCAGTACCGAAAATGCAATGCCCACCACCTCGCCCACAAAATCAACAAAATCAACAAAATCCGCAAAATCCACAAAATTCTTAAAATCCTCAAAATCCTCAACTTCGACCTCGACCATTTTTCATGATCGAGTTACAAGTAGTTTCAAAGACAGACCAAATTCGACAGCTATATCAAATTCCAAATCCACTAGTAAGCCTGACTCTTCCATGGAACGTGGAAATGCTTCGATTGATGAATTTAAAACGACATCAATCACCGGATGCAGAACTCTAAGTAGCTGTGTCTCGGATAGTGTTCTTGAGCTTGCAGTAATCACTACAACTCACCTCCCACAATCTCGCGGACTTATTAGCAGTCACGTGGGCAGCTCTTCCGATAAAATCACTGAAACATTTGAAAGTGTTACTACTACAGACCTGCACAGTAGCTATACCAGTAGGGCTAGTGATGCTAAAGAAACCAGCACGGGAATGAATGACGATGACAAAAGTTCTGAACACGAAAAGGGAACCGCAATTCTCAATTCAGGCGGATACAATAAAGACGTGACTGTATTAGAGATAATTAAACAATTCATGACACTCTTCCGATTTTCAATGGTGTAATTTCGGACACAATGATATATTAGTAACTGCCACTCCAAAACTAGAAGTAGAAATAGGTATTGATAGAAATTTTTCAGTAATACAAGCAAGTGAGACTCCTCGCTGTGCTTTTCGTGATAAAAAAATAGCAACAGTCTTTTTTCCGACTAATAGGGTATTGTCGTCACTAATTGAATAAAAAATGAGGTGTTCAACGCCCTCATGGTCTAATAAATCTGGGCTGTCTATCTAGGTGACAAATGAAAATATGGTCTTCCATGTGTATCTGCGTTAAATTCTGTGAGTTGATAGAATAATTCTTTTATTTCATTTTATTTATTTATTTATTTTTTTTTCATATGGCGATTCACAAGTATATCATGCATATACTCTGTGCCTATAATAAATATTCAGACGCAATGAGTTAATCAGTCCAGCTCTGAGATCTTTCCAGTTCTACTACAACAGACCACCAAGCAATTATGTCTCACATGCTGAAAAATAATTATGCATTAAAAACTGTATTAGCAGCTAGAAATGATGTCTTCCCTTTTTTAAACGTGGAATGTTCAAGACCCGCATATCAAACTTATCGAAATGCATATATTAATATTGCCCCTCACCATTTTCCCCGCATTATGTGAGGCCAACAAACTCAAGACGGATGGAACTGCATCAGTTGCCCAATATAGAATTCCGGTTGTGAACCCACTCATCTCCGCGACCCGTAGATTAGGAATGTATCTTGAAGAGATAATTGATCAAAAAATGCATACCAGTCTTAGCGTACCGCGGCTCAACTCGGGTGGAGCATGAAGGGGGGCAAGTAATTTAACACGACCTCCATTTCCTCCTAATTTGTAAATAGCTCATAACTCTTCCATCGATGCTATTCCGATGTCACATTAGAATATGTGTAAAAACACTAATAAGGGTTCAACTCCTATATATCACCATTACTGGCAACTATCCCACCGCACAAAGAATGAGTTAAGAGGTTACATATAAGAAGAAGCCAATGCTTTATCAACTTTTTTGCCACTTCCAATTGAAATACCAAACCCATGAAACTTAAACTCAAATTTCAAGCCTTATTGAGTGCCTCCTGCTATATCTTCGTAGCAGCCCAAGATGTAGACCTAGGTCTTTCTTTGGCCTATACTATTGACAAAGGAAATACTTGGCAAACCATCCAAATGAAGAAATTGTGCACGACTCATTGGTTCGGTTATGAAAATTACTATCAAGCCCTCTCCCTCCCAGAAGATTTTACCAAAGTAGGACGAGTAGGTGAAACCGAAATCACTTATTCTTTAGACCCTGACTGTCTAATCGGGGCATCATCAACAAGTGAAAAAATATACAACAGATTTGAATTACAATGCGGCATTCACTCGAGAATGCATTCGGCGCTCCCATATC
This sequence comes from Blastobotrys attinorum, assembly GCA_030564265.1. Taxonomy (NCBI): domain Eukaryota; kingdom Fungi; phylum Ascomycota; class Dipodascomycetes; order Dipodascales; family Trichomonascaceae; genus Blastobotrys; species Blastobotrys attinorum. The sequence continues at coordinate 5,823 of JAJLUM010000072.1, forward strand.
CATGGAATACTACATGTGATGACAGCCAAGAATATTGGCCAGTGGCATATAATACCAAGCCAGTATGTGAGCTTGGACCTGATGATTATTGGAAAAACCCTCACAAACTTAATATTATCTGGGATGATGAAATCTCTATTCCTGAAATAAGATGCTTCTATTATAGATATCCTGTCGTAATTGATGCATCAGGAAGTTATACTTGGACACCGAATGCTACATGGACAGCCCACAGTCAGACTCAGTGCCCAAAATCAACTACTCTAGAGTCAACATCATCCAGTGACACTTCTGCTTTTAATTCCCGAACCACGTCAACTGAAGTTATTATAACCACAGAGTCAATCACCTCTATCTCTTCTTCTGAGGTGACCACAATCGCTACTATCAGTAAACCATTGCCTAGCTCAATCACTGATGAATATAAAAACAGGTCGCTCACAACGGCGGAAACAGCTTCCACACTTTCACAGACAATCAAAACTAGAATCGATAGCGCTAAGGGCTCTTTTCACTCTGAAGCAATGACTGAAACTGAAAGTTCAACCAGAAATGATACCAAATCCAGTACCAACAGATATGATAATACGGGATCAACGAGATCAACGAGATCAACGAGATCAACGGGAACAATGTCATCACCGACGGCGGATTCCGGGTTAAATACTGGGATTCTTTCAGTCCCGACAGTTAACCCCATATCAGTGTCCCAATACGAAGGTGACACTCTTATAACTACCGCCTGCGATTGTACCGCCGCTTCAACTACCAAGCCGGGAACAATCCCCACTGCTGCACACGATAGTGCAATAGAGACCGGGAAATCTCTGTCCATCGATGACTCGGCAGCTGGACACGTTCACTCAGTATCAAATATGGATCATACTTCAGAGTCCAATGCACTCATTGTAAAGAGTGAAGGTGGCTACGGTCTTAATGTTCAAGCTGCCTCTGTAACCGGCGGCAGTGACACTACCAAAAACTACGATAGTACGAAATCTAGCACATCGGCTAATGGTAAAACTAATAGTCCAAGTACTATGATGACAAACACTATATCAAATTCTGGTGCTGGTAGGAAAGCTACTTCTGTGCTACATATAATTCGACGTGGTTTGATACTACTTCGTCTTCAAACTTAACAACTACAACAAATGATATATTGGGATATAAAATGTCAGATCGTGGGGCAACTGTATATGACTAATAATTAAATAAGTCTAATTAATGTGCACAATATCAGAATATTATCCCGAAATTATCTTAATTAACCTTGTACCTTCAATTAGCCGCAAGCACTTTGCCACAAGTCTACTATTGATAAGGATTATGATATCTGTTATCCTGTTCAACTCTAGAAACAATTTACTTTTGACTCATAGCTTTTTTACAATATTGAAAGACTCGGTTTACTACCTGCTATCCTCCGCTCTCATATATAAGATTCTTATCCTCATATATATATGTACGCATGTATGAGCTATAGCTATGCTTCTGTATTCTAGTCCTGTGCTTCGATTACTTTGCAATCAAGACACGACCGGGAGCACGCTAAGTTCTCACCGAATGCGCCGCCACTTGCTAGTCACGTGTAATACCACCGTGTGGGGTTAGCCAGAATCGGAAGAAATGATGACTATTGTACAGATAGTAGTACGCATTAGCTAGGCTGCTCACTATATAAACCCCTTTGTGGAAGGTTTGAAACTCAGTTTCTTAACATTCACTTGATATAGTTTAGTGAAAGAAAAGAAACAATAGTTAACATGAGTAGCCCAAACGACAAGACCCCTTCATTTTCTTCCAGTCCACCACAGAATTCATCAATGCGACAACGAAGAGGTTCGTACCTCGACTGGGCTTTTAACTTGGGCAAAATTCCAGGTGGCAACCATCATCAGAATCAACGGGAATACAAGCAGAATCTATGGATTGGTGATCGACGAAAGTCTTCAGGGTCTGGTATTAATGGTTGATCGTGGAGGGAATTATACTTCACGATGTGGGATACATACAAATTTTTTTGTAATCACTGGAATTCTCATTAATTGAAACTATTTAAAATATCGTATTACTTTTAGTCTTAGTCTAGTCCATATTGAAAATCAGTTTTTATCACTATCTATCTTTACTATTTGTCGAGCAGCCGCCACTTACTCATTCACTAACTTCTCCGTTAATTACTTATTGAGAGATATTCCAGCACTCCATCAACTACCGCCAAGGCAAGAACCTGCTTATCCATATCCTGGAGGCAAGTCCTTTGTTATTCTGTCAATTTCCCCACACTTGTTGTTGCTCTCAGCTGCTTGGCGGGCGCAGGTCGTGCATGAGCCGCGTAAGCCGCATGAGGCTCTCCAGAGTCGTTGTATAGCGTCTAAAGACAATAGATAAATAAATAAAATAACAAGCAATAGAGAATAGCTTTTGTTCATTCATTGCGAATATCATTAAACAGTTTAAGCATTTACAAAATATTAAAAAAGCACTACGAATACTTGGACCAGAATCTTATTCCGCTCTAGCTGTGCTATCATGGCTCTGAACACCCTGCTGAGCTTCGGAGTTGGTGTTACTACTATTCTCATCATCGTCATGATACTCCTCACCAACCTCATGTCTAAACAATGCAGTGTCATTCTTAGAAACATCGGCCATACCATACCAAGCAATAGTCGCCATACCCAGAAATGCAGAAATACACGAAAAGACCAAAGCCACAATACCACGAGCAGTGAAGCCATCTGGAAGAAATGGAACTTGCTTGTTCTCGCCGGTCAAATCAAGCATGTCCATATTCCCGGCAGCATTACCCTTAGATTTAACTCCAACGGCCTTACACACATCGTAGTGGTTTTGTGGAACAGGGTTCTCCTTCTTTTGTTTTTGCAGCTCCAATGGGGCTTCAATAAGCTGGATAGCCAAACCTTGCATCATATGCCATTCAATGTGACAGTGGAAGAACCACACACCTGGATTATCAGCTCGGAACCGCAAGACCATGTATCCATTACCTCGGACAAATGCAGTATCACGTCGCATAGGATATTCTGGGTAAGCGGTCCGGTTGTCTCTATTAAATTCAGTAGGCTCGTCAAACTCTTCAGAACGTTCCACTACTTGGAATTCATGACCGTGCAAGTGGAAAGGATGTGTACCGTCATCAGCGTTATTAACCACAATATCGACAACATCATTGTGGTTTAGTACGAACGGATTTGTATACTGACTGTATACTCGGGGATCAGTGGCATCATCACCGGCGGACAGAGCACTAAACAGAGATGGAACTTTCGGCATAGTAAAGGTAATATTGTTGAAAAAGGCGTAGTTGACACCATCATCCAGGTTGTTCATAGTCACAGTGATTTCAATCACCTTATCAGGTTCAGGAAGACATTTTCGATGATCATGTGGCACCAGATCGAAATCATCAAATGGCTCTAAATCATCACTAGAATCTACCTTGATATCACCTTCCGGATGATCCTTTTTGGCATCGTATTCCAACCAGTTGGTTTGATTCAATTGCAAACTTGGTTCAATAACATCAAAGAGACCGGAATCGAAGATAGTTACGATTGGGTAATTCTTGTCTTTATTATCTTTTGTTTTGAGTAACACAGAATAACGTTGAGCCGCAGTAATCATCAAAGTATCGGCCTTTGTGGGTTCAGTATAGACCCCATCGACTTCCACAATCTCAAAGTCGTGGTCCTCGATATAGAAGTACTGGGTTGAAAAGGCTCCAATATTGATCAGTCTCAGCAGATACGTAGTGTTTGGTTCGACCTTGATAGAAGACCGCTGAGTGTCATTGAACAGCATTGCTTTTGGTACCGGTTCAGCTCCTGATGGATTATATACAGTCAAAAACTCCGGGCTGATGTTCTCCATGAGGTCGTGGTACCAATCGGAAAGAGTCACGACTAGTTCCTCATCATATTGGTCAGCGAAGTAAGCATCTTTATCGTGGACAATCAAAGGGCCACGGTATCCATCTGGATACGAGCTGTCCACATGTGTATGGTACCAATAGGTACCATTCTGGTTCACTGTGAAGTTGTAAGTGAAAGTTTCCCCTGGAGGACAAGGGCATTGACTGAGTCCCGGAGCACCATCCATTTCGGTTGTTCCATTCTGGTACATACCATGGAAATGGATAGTTGCATTGGTATCTCCGAGATTATTGTGCATGTTGACAATCAGCCTGTCGCCCTTGTCGACCTCGATAGTAGGTAGCGGCCACTGGCCGTTGATACCGATTACTTTCCGGTCTTTCATGCCATCGGGGTTTCTTGTTAGCCATTCCACATTGAAATCATGTGTAACCGTTTTGGCTATGCCTAGAGAGGCTCCTGCTAGGAGACCCAAGAAAGATGATAGCTTCATTGCGTCTTTTACAATATATGATTGGTGTAAAAGAGAGAAAGCAAGAGGGAAAAAGAGCGAAAAATCCAGGAAAGTTCCGTAGGGCCTCTTTTTTATAAAGAAAGTCCTTTAACGTTTTTTTATTTTTTTTTTTTTTTTCCAGTTGGAGCTGGGAGCGTGGTGGGCCACTTGATTTTTTGGGCGAGGTCTGGATCTGATAATCCAAAACAGCAAGTGCACTGCTGATCGCTCTACGGGTGAAGTGGCCCGGCTTGCTTTGGGTTCTAGACATCGAGGATGAATAAGATCCAAAAGCAATGTGAATGCGTTTTATTTTTTCTATTCTAGTTGAAAAATGAGGAGTTGTCTCTATGAGGCGGTGATCATGATAAGTCTGGGGAGATTCTAGGCTTATAGATCTTTTTGATTAAATAGATTATCGCGTCATGTCACCTAGTGTCCTTCCGTTTAATTTTCGGTAGTGGAATTGTCAATTGAATTGATAAACCTTTTGATGATTGAATTCATAAACTCTACGATGATTGGTGAAAGGTTTACGGAAGAATAGTTGGTTGATTTAACTTGGATATCAAATACTTTAGTGGCTTTCTGAATCCCTATAACTTTGCACAGTATTCCTCGTATGTAGCAAAAACTTGAAGGACCCACCTCCTGTACCCCGTTAGTTTCATTCTTTCCGTAGTTCCGTTTATAGTCTGCTCTATTTCCTTCCTTATGCACAAGGGGTGTCTCATTGGCCTCTCTGTTGGGATAACAGATCATTGATCAATCTGATAAAAAATTTTCATCATCATTGCTGTATAAGAGACAACAAGCTCTCAATGTACTCCGAAATCCGACCTTGCATTTATGCAAAGTATGCTAAGTGGGCCAAGTTTCATATTCATAACTCTATTATAACAAAAGAAAAAAAAAAATCTGATCTGATCTGATCTGATAAAACCGTTTTGGGAAACACGGCTTAGTTTGGGTACCGTACCCTGGCCGACGCAGGTCGAGTTAGTGCGAATGCTGGGAGTGCACAGGATGAAAATTCTGCAGGTGAGTGGGTTGTCTGCAGGTGGAGTGAATAATTTTCGTCCATCTAGTGCAGTACGAAAAATGCACTCAATTGAATCGTCGATCGAACTGGGTCGCTGTTGCATCCTGAGTAAGCCGTGCCATTGTAGTACTGATGATACTGGTTTTTTTTAGGGAAACATAACTACAATGGTGATGGTAGCCGTTGAGACTCCGTTTTCGATAATTTACTATGTGTCGAATCTAAGCCCACTCTCTGATCTGTCCGGTTTTCATGAATCAACCCATAAGCAGACGGGCCCACATATACGATGATCCCATCTGATAATCACTTCCCAATTCGATCATCGATTTATCAATCTCATCAGCGCGCGGGCCACGAATTGGGTCCGCCGCCGTCCAATCAGATAAAATTTCGTAGTTTGCGATTTGAGCTTGTTTCGGTTCAGACGTGCAGAATTATTATGCGTGGGCTCAATCGCTAGAAAATACAAGAATAAAAGTGAAGTCATTAGGTTTAGAGTATACTGAAGAATACTTCAATCCGCCGAATTTCTAGGGCAGTTCTTTCTGTATTGACCGAAACCGGAATTTATGGCGAGGCTCCATGAAATGGATAGTACGAAGTGCCGCTAGTGCTGTTTCCTAATTGAATTCGAACCTGCAGGTCTTAGCTGAGATCCCTTCCTCTTTACGCCCACACATCTGGCAGCCGTGTGTCGGAATTCTTTTTTTCTTTTCTGGTTTCTGATTTCTTTTTCTCTCTTTTTTTTGTCTAGACCATAAAAGAGAATAGGGCTAGAACAGCACTCCCCAATTAATTATCGCTTGTAGCTGGCTAACTGGAATTATATATATACGGTCCTTCTGCCGTTCAGTATAGTGGTAGCTGCACATCTGCTCTTTTTTTCTATTCAAAGTGACAATTCATTACGGTGTGGCATAATTTCACATTAGTTAGAACAGTCATCTAGCATAATTTTCTAGTAGGGCAGTGTTAAAGTCAACTACTATCACACAATCTCTTGATTGAAGAAAAAAAAAAGCTATACTGGATTCACCTAGTGCAACACATATACAGCACGGAATACACACGATAAATCACAATGGCGAACGTATTTTCAGTTGAAATCTTTTTCATTGTTTTTCGTGAAACCTTAGAAGCATCCATCATCATCTCTGTCCTCCTCGCCTTCATCAAACAGGGCCTTGGAGGAAAGAGCAATGAAGAGGTTGACCGCAGGCTGTATAAGAGGCTCATATGGCAGGTATGGATAGGTGCCGCCATTGGCTTATTCATCTGCTTCGCTGTTGGCGGTGCCTTCATTGGTGTATTCTATTCTCTTGGAAAGGACATTTGGGCCTCCTCCGAAGACCTTTGGGAAGGCATTTTTTCCGTTATTGCAACAGTAATGATTACAATCATGGGACTGGCCATGCTGAGAATCAATAAGATGAAGGAAAAATGGCGAGTTAAAATTGCACAGGCAATTCTGGATTCTGACAAGCAGACCCATTCCCGATTCAAGATCAAGCAATGGTCTAAAAAGTATGCACTGGCACTACTGCCATTCATCACCACTCTTCGTGAAGGTGTCGAGGCTATTGTATTTGTCGGAGGTGTATCTCTTGGCACACCTGCAACGGCATTCCCCCTTGCCGTTATTTGCGGCTTGGCAGCCGGGTGCGGCGTTGGTTACCTGATCTATCGAGGTGGTAACTTCCTTTCTATTCAGTATTTCTTGATTGCCTCTACATGCTTTTTGTACTTAATTGCCGCTGGTCTTTGGTCTCGTGCTATTTGGTATTTCCAAATGTACGTATTCTCAAACCAGGCTGGAGGAGATGTGGCCGAAATGGGCTCCGGCCCTGGGTCCTACAATATTTACCAGATTGTTTGGCATGTTAACTGCTGTAATCCAGAAACTGATGGTGGCTGGGAAATTTTCAATGCCCTGTTTGGCTGGCAAAATTCAGCAACGTATGGCTCAGTCATCTCGTACAATATTTATTGGCTATTTATAATTGTGCTGATTTTGGCGTTGCTCTACGAAGAAAAGCATGGCCGATTGCCGGTGATTTCTTATTTCAGAAAGAAGAAGATGTCTGCTGAACAACAGGAGGAAGTTGTGCGAGAGGCTGAAAAGGTCGCTGCTGTGAAATATGGAGCTAAAGCCGGCCAAACAGATCTCGAAGCTGGCACAGACGTTCGAGAGCATGAGCTATCTGATTTGTCTGAATCTGCATCGAAGAGCACACCCAATGAGTCAGTAACTGAGGAGCCAGTGTCGGCTCCAGCACATGCAGCCGTTGGTGGTGGTGAAGGTGCTACTACGGTTGCTAAATAGGGATTCTCTTTTTTGGTGAATTCGATAATGATAATGAACGTCTAGCTGTATATGGTCTATAATCTACATAAAAGTATCTGTAACAATGACATTTTAATGATATGACATTAATCTTAAACTTTGTCTTTAGACAAATAAACTCCTTCATTATGGCTAGCTCTCATTGCTCACGGCTGATTCTCAACGAACATCACTGCCCAAGACATACATTACTCAAAGCCTAGCCTTCCTTAATCGCTACCCAGTACTCACACAAATATGAATACCCACCCATTGCCTCCGAGGAAGAGGTGTATATCGAAGGAATCGACGACTCCCGCTTTTCAAATCTAAACCCAAACTTCTTTATCAAGTCTATCAGATCATCCAGTGCAAACTCAAATCCACAACTCCGATCCTCACTCTCACTACTACTATCCAGGCTGTGGTGGTCATGCACCGGCATTATCTCCTCATAGTGCCATAACAGCGGCCCAAAATTCAGCCACACACCGCCAGGTTTCAGTGTATCGTAAATCGATTGAAGTGTATTGAAAATGTTCGCGGCAGTATCCAAAAAATACACTGTAGTGATAACGTCAAACTGATGTCCACTGTCTTTGTTTGGATATATCATGTCAAAGGACCCCGAGGTCATGCTCAGCAGACCTTCCTCAGGGATATCGGGGTCGTTGACCATATGCTGGGTGAGAATAGTAGGTGATACATCAGGAATCAGAACTGACCGTGTCTGAGCATGCTTGGACCGATTGTGCGAGAAAGTGTTTATATAAGGATGAATTCTGAACTCATTTGAGGTTTCTGTATGGTTCAGAATCAGGCTGGACGTGAAGAGCATATGATACGAGAATTCATTCCCCTCAGCCTTAAATCCCATTGCTGCCAGGTCAAATGGTAGTCGTCCGAGGCCCGAACCTGGCACTAAGACCGTTGTTTTGTGCCTCTGCTTCAAATCTGGGAATCTCTGATTTAATTCTGCAAATATTCGACCAAAGCACACACTTCTTTCGTATTCTCCTTCCTTGCTCCATTCTCGAGCAACTTGTCGGAGAGTCGAAGTCACTTTTTGCACATCTTCTGGCTGACAGTCCGCCCATTGGGTTCTATCCTGAGGAGCACCAAAATTCATTGCTGCCACAGTTGCTACATTCTGTATAAAAAATGCATTGTCTTTTATGCACTCTTCTATCTCATCTAGCTGTTTTAAAAAGTAGGAGTTGACCATTTTTTGATACTTGGGATCCAAGTTGGAGAATTTTTTCCGTCGAGGGGTCAACAGGTTCCCAATTGTTGTGTTCTCATATCTCAGCATAGAGGTTCTGTCCAGACAATGGTTTAGAATAGGTTAGCTCAAGGAACTTTAGTCAAGTACTTCTCGCTTCTATTTTATCTTACAGTGTTGTGGTTAATACACGCTCTTCCTCCGCATCACTCACGGCCACATTATTATATGCCATTATTCTTTTCAATTCTGACGACAATTGTCGTTAGGGATAGTATATGTATAATAGCTGTTTCTATACTCAATCAGGATCACCAACCAGGAGGTGAAGTGAGGCTCAAGCAGCTACGCGTGGTCGCCGTTAGTTCACCCCAAGCTGTGGAGCTCGAGCTCGGCACAAATGCACAAACGTTGTCACCATTATTCACCTTACTCTCTAGTAGAAAACCACCCAATAACATCCCAACAAATTCGACACTTTTTTTTTTCACCTTTTTCATCTTTCCGACATAGCCAATAACCCATACTTTACATCATGTCTGCTGCATTCTCTGAATACAATCGACGAGTCGTCTCACAGCTCTATCGCCAATCACTCCGCTTGTCTAAGAGCTGGATCAATCGACGTGACTTGTGGCGGACCAAGGCATTGGAGATCCGACAGCAATTTGATGAAAATAAAAACATCACCGACAATAGACAGGCACAGGCATTGATTGAAAAGACACAGCTACTTTTGAAAGAATACCAACATCCAGACCCAATTATTCCTTCTCAACGACCGGGTGGTACCAAATTTGAACGTAACATTCCTCCTCCACAAGGCAAAGGTATGTATAACATTAGATTAGGAGATTGCATTTGAGCTAACCTATTCAATAGTTTGGGACGAGGGTTGGTAGAAACAGCATTATTATTTAACTATATATATCTATATACAGTCCCGTACCAATAAAGAATTGTATGATACGTGCCCATAAAGAACTGCTTGATAAGTGCCAATAAAGAGCTTTAGGATACGTGCCACCAGAGTTATGTGGTATTTGCCCATAAAGAATTAAACGATTCGTACCAGTAGAGAGTAGATCATCTGATACGCTTGCCGCACGTTATACCTAATGTGACAGAGATTGTTTTCATAAAATGCTTTTCTACAGAAATTTACACAATATTTCAACTGGCTCGACCACGACTGTCTCTGCAACAATCGCAATTCTGTCTTACTCAATCGACACGGTATTGTCCATTAATGCACTCTGAATTTGATCAAACAGCTGCGGTGCCTTGCGAATCGGACAGGCAGCCCCACAGACTAGTGGGATAATCTCCGGCTCCGCTTGATTCTTATCAGTCCATAACTTCCGCAGCATTGGAGAGGATTGTTTCTTTTCACGATCCTTGGCTCCTGGGTTTGCAGGTGGATTCACATCAGTTACAAATACTGACACTCCATACCGACGATTGCATTGTATTTTGACTTCAAGTGGCAGGTCATACATTGAAAAAACCACTTTGATTTCAGTAATGCTTCTCGCAATGATCATAACTCCACCATCCATCCGTGATTTGAGAGCACCCAGTGCTTGGTACAAGGGTAATGTAGTTCTCAGGAGCCAGATCACTGATAGCAATCCTTGACTGGCTAGAATTTGTTTCAGAAGAGGAACAACAAAGTAGTGCGGACTCTTTTCGCTCAGTTGCAAGTCGATATTCTCTTCTCCAATTGTGACAGAAACATCTAGGCCATCCCCATAAACAAACCCAATCTTGTTCATTGAAGCCTCTCTCAATTCCATTTTCATGCTCTTGATAAGATCGATGTAGCTTACCACCCGTTCAATCAACCTCAATCGAGAAATAATACCATCCAGAATAGCACAGTCATCATCTTGCTCTACCACGGTTCCACTACCATTACTACTAGTGGTGAGACTACTTTGACTGCCATTGCTGCACTTGATTCTAATGACAAATCTCCCGGTAGTAGAATCTATTGTCACCCCTGATTCGTCAGGAACGTTTTGTAATGCAGTGGGGTCCTTGATTCGGCCCTGAGCGATGATTTCATCACCGGTGTTCATAATCAGCAGCATGGAATGTGCCCAGCTACTGCTTTCAATGTCTTCCAAACTACTCATTTGGATTGCAATTGTTGGTACAGCCTGCTGATCTTGGCCACGAAGTAGTGTGTAACGAATATTACGTAATTGTAGTTCTTTGCCTAAAGAGTAGACTTTGATTCTAGTCGATGTGAACAGTGCCATTTCGTCAAAGAGTTTGTAGTCGTAGCTTTTCTCACTAACGTGGATGGCCTCGATGAACCTTATGGTCCACGAATTGTCTTTGTACTCCATTTGACTGATCCACCACTTGGGCCTTGCTGTGGACACCGAAATATCCTCTTGTTTAGCATCGGCAGGTGCTGATGCTGATGCAGCGGCCGCTGGTATCGACACAAGTAGAAACCATTTCAAAGACCAGGTGGGAAGCCTCAATGCGAATACCATCGAATCTGAGGGGAAATGCTTTTTCAAATCGTCATTTGAAATGAAGACACTGTTGCATGCAACCCACCCAGTAGCGGTAGCTCGGGTAGTTATCTCATCTTGAATCGATAAATACCTTAACCGAAGGAGGACATTTACAGTTTTAGACCTGTCTGTGAGTTCATTCAGCTGCCTTTCAGCATATGCTATAATAGGGGACGGATTCTGAAGGATAGCACGTCCGGTTTGTGGGTCAATAGAATAGACTGTATGCCGTGACTCAGTAAGCTGGATTCTGATCTTGTCTCCACAATGAACGACATCTTCATTTTCCTTCAACGACTTGGTTAAGCTCTGATAGACGTCATCAATGATCCACTGGATATGCTGCTCTATCACCTGATTCACAAGCCATTCGACGGACGACGATGATGCTGCAGAGCTGCTTACTGGTTGAACTTGAGATGGAAGCAGTTGAGCCGCACGATCGACAAAACCAATCCCATGATTCTTCACCACATGTCCATCTCGCAACCATCGAATGCCTATTCTATTTGTGGTTTTCAACAGTCCAATCTCTATGGTGTTTTTAATCCCCGGTCTGTTTATCCAGTAGTAGACAATAATCAAAGACTTGTCCGGGAAAAACCCGTGTTTCAGCACATTGGCCCACAAGCCTCCTTCTAGGTCTATCAGCCGTTCGTGTAAAACTGTCAGTTTATAATTTTGGCTGAACCGCAAGAGCCAGTCAAACACTTGGGCCAGCGGTTTAGTCGCAAGCATCTCGTTGGTCGCCTGCTCTACTTTGGATCTGACCCCAAGAGGTACCGCCATTGCTCCTTCGAAGCAAAACTCAAAGTCTACTAGAAAGAATCGCGCATCTACTGAATCGTCTGCTATGCCTAAGTTCACTGCAAAGCAGTTTTCTACTGTGAATTTCACTTTCCCATTACCGATTTCGTAGTTTCTGTACTGGGGAGGCAGTTCCTCGGTCAATGCGAGTCGTATCGATAGCAGTACATTTAGATTAGTTAGTGTCTTGAGCACACTTTTGGGCGACAACGGCTTTAGGGTGATGTAATCATGGCTTTTGTGGAAGGGCTCGCCTGTTCTGAGTACTTCTAGGGCTGTTTCAACGTCTGGATTCCTTAGTTTAGCACCACCAAGAGTTCTCTCTATGCCATATAGCGTATTTACTACATTTGTGAAACAGTTTTGTTGGCCACTGAGCCAAGCGACAACATCGATGCATTTTGATACATGGTCTGCCACTGCAGACCATTTGGCAAGCACGTAAAGCTTGACGAATTCTTGCCTTGATTTGATAATGAAGTCCAGCAGACGTCTTTTCCTGGCCAGATCGGAGCCTACTGCAGGTAAGGTTTCGATGAGATTGAGTAGCTCCGAGTAGGTATGTTGTACCACGTTTGCGGTTATCTGGGATAGTGGGGCGTAGTTTGTAGTGATGTGAGGTATCGATGGGGGAGACTGGAGCTGCTTTTTTATTGTTTGGGTGTCATCTTGGTTGTTATTGAGCTCTGACATTTTTGCCTTGGTTATGGTTTGTTGTTTGAGAAATTAGAAATTACAGTTGCTGAAATATAACAGACCTGGGATTGGTCCATGCAGGATTATTATTTTTTTTTTCAGGATAATATTAATTGACACCTTTTCTGGTTATTCAGAAAATGAAGAAAGTGCTCTTTCCAATCCAGAGAATAGTATGAAACTCCAGAACTTACCTGAACAAATCAATTCAGGTACTAAAACAAAATCGACCACCAGTTCTCAGATTGCTTTTCTTCGTTTTATGATTGAGTTTTTTCACCTGTTGTGATAAGTTTCCTTGTAGTCTTAGTTTCTGACGGGCTAGTATTCAGCTTGATACCATATATTTCTCCAGTTACGTCACAAAGAAAAATACAGGATGCTTGTCTATAGGGCCGAATAATATGAGGAATAAACGAACGTGTCGAAGTGCGAATTTATTAGTGCAGTACTAGGTGGACCGGTGATGGTGGTGGTGTGGAATACTAATTGGGAGGTTTCTAAGGTGGATTTTTCAATCTTGGTGGGCAAGCAGCGAGCGGCGGTCGCGGCTTTTCCCAATTTGGGTTAAAGTAATTGATAAAGCCCATGTGCCTGAATCTGTGGATAGTGGAGTGTGGGACTAAATAGTGAGTAATAGCAGTGAACAGTGATGATAGAAAAAATATAGTCGTAGAGAAACAGTTTTTTTTTTTTTTTTTTTTTTTTTTCCAGAAAAGTGATTGGTAATAAGTGTGGGGAGATGTCGACCGAATGGGCATCATTGATGCTTTTTCCCCTCACTAGAAAGAGACAGAGCCGCTGAGGTAAAAAAGGTCAATAACAATAAATCAATGCTTCTAGAAGTCCAAGCGCAGACATAGAGCCAATGGTTAAGCATAGGATTAAGAATCACCAATACGATATACACATTCTTTGAATGTAGCAAGCTTATTTTACCCGTGTCTCACAGTTTGTTTTTCTGCGGTAGCGGAGTGAGAAAGCGGGATGATCCTCTTTGTAACACTTAAAAACAAAAAAAAAAGCCCTCTACTCCGATCGAGTCAAAATCACAGTAGTATTCCTTTGAACACTTACTTTCTTTCTTAAGAGAGAATACCCTTCTAGAGGCATTCTCTGTCTTTTGCATTTTTTTTTCTTTTCTTTTCCAATCTTCTCTCCTTTTTCTTAGAGAGAAGAAATCGTTTTAACAATTTTTTTTTCTTTTCGCAGAGGAATTAATAATGAGCCGCGACAAAGATAGTAGAGTTACGCTGGTACCAAAGATCAAGGTTCCTAATGGCGACTTACTAAGAGTTGATACATCGGGATTCAAGATCAGGAGAAGATTAACACGAAATAGTGATGACGATGATGACGATGACGATGACGATGATGGCGAGGCTATAGTGCCTTTACCATCACCTTCAATGTCCCCGGCCGGGTCGGATCGCATATTCGAATCATTTAATGGACAACCTTTACCTGTTCAAACAAAAGTATCAAGAGCTTCATCAATTAGACGACCTTTGGTCTCACAAATGCAAATCCAAAATAGATCGATAAGTGTCGACCGAACTCCTTCGTTTCTTCCAGCGTTGAATAATGGGTTAAGCCCTAGTAGTGCTAACACTAGTATCGGCGACAACAGCATTAGCTCTACAAGACCCTGCTCATCTCCTCGGCCGTCAATGGTTCGAGCAACTAGTGGAGAACTTAACATCAAGAAGCGAGAACGTGGTCAGGTGTTTGAAGCGTTCGATAGACACATGAATAGGTCCACCTGGCGTGAGGTCAAAGCACTCGGGGAAGGGGCTTTCAGCAAAGTGGTTCTTGCATGTCCAGCAGAAAGATTTGTCAAACCACAGTATCAGAGTTACTGTGATCGGCTAGTAGCTGTCAAGATAATCGATATGAGTGCGGCGGCAAGCCAACAAGGTGCGGCTCACAGAGAGCGGCTGGAGGCAGGGCTGAAACGAGAGATTGACATTCTCCACGATTTGAAGCAGCATCCTTCATTGATCCGTTTATATGCTTTCAACATGGATTCTTCTAGCGCGCTGCTAATTCTGCCCTACTGCGCTGGTGGAGACTTGTACCAATTAGCTGCCAACGAGCGAGATGTCTTGAGTATTGAGCTTATCCGCCGAATATTCGCCGAGACTGTCAATGCAGTGGCCTATCTTCATTCCAACAACATTGTTCATCGTGATATCAAACTGGAGAATATCCTTATCAATGAGCCGCTGTCAAAGCTGGTCAACAGTACTACTTTAGGCACGTCCACCTCGCCTATTGTTACTCTGACAGATTTGGGTCTCTCGCGTAAGATTGATCCGGAGGATCCAATGCTTACCACGAGGTGTGGCTCTGAGGACTATGTTGCTCCAGAGATCGCCATGGCACAACCGTACGATGGTCGGCAGACTGACTCGTGGGCCCTGGGCGTGGTTTTGTACGCCATGCTCGAGGGCAAATTGCCTTTTGATCCTCCTCCAAAAGCTCGGAATCGCCGAACATCACACCGGATTGCTCGTGTCGAGTGGAATTGGGCCAATCCCGACAAGTTTGACGATACGGTGAAAAGCATTGTAGAAGGCTGTATCAGTAGACGTGATGTACGGTGGTCTCTGCAGGATATACTGCAGAGTGAGTGGTTGAAGGGCTATCTTCCGGAACTTGTGCTTAATGCAGAAGAAGAAGATGCGTGGATTGGCAATATGTTCCTTCCTTCACAGTCGTCATCTTGATCTCTTTTGCAATAGAGCTTAACAGACTCATGCATGAGTTGCCCCAGCAACACCCGTTGAGAACCTAGAGGAGGTAAGAACGTGATTGGCTGGCATATATATGCAATTGTGTATATATGATATTTATTTTTAAAGATACTACTAATTAGAAGAATTAATTTTCGCTTTTCTTGTCTTAATTAGTAGTTGTACTATTAATTAAGGAAGCTGCAACCATTACTGGTGTTACTGGTGTTTGGCGCACAGCGTCTATTAGAAAGTTGTACTACCACAAGCTGGGTGTGGCACTCAGGCTGGGTGGTTGGAGCCACTGGGTGAATGATGATCCGTTCGGCGCTAAATTAATTAGCTGTTGGTTGGACCATTGCAGCGTGGCCATGCATGGGTATTCAGTGTTTGAACCGTTTAAAACGTTAGTCAGACAACATTTACGGTTAAATTGTGCCAATGATATAAATACGGTGGACAATCCGCTCTTTTGCGCTCTCCTGGAACTTTTTTTTCCAACGTGTATACCTCGTTTTACCCAGTTGTAACTACCTCAGAGTGCCTGTCGTACCTTATCCACGTCTGTGATTTATCATATTCTTTTCTTGCTCTCATACCTTAATCTCCAATTAGACTCTCATTGAACTCATTCACAGTTTCTCTCTACACATACACACAATAACATTACCCCCACAGACTTCCACACAATGGTTTACATAAAACGTATAGATCCCACAAATTTCACTTACGAACAAGCGCTACAATTTGGCGAGGTCAGCGCAATAACCTTTGACCGATCGCCGCTTTCCGTCTACACCTCAGACATCTCGAAAGCCAATTGGATCTACGAAACCCACAACGAACTCTACACTAACCACCCAGATCTAGACGCCAATTCCAGGCTCGATCTATTGGTGAAACGATCAGCAGACCTACGAAGCATCAGCCACGCCATGGCTAGGTTAGCCTTAGTCCAGTCTGTTACCCCGGGCCTAGACATGTACGCCGCAGTAGAAACCATTGGTGATAATAAAAATGGCGAACGAATTGTTGGCGCAACAGTGTGGGAATACCCAAAGCACATGGTCCCGCAACTGGAGGAAGCGCTGGGTCGAACTGGGTGGAAATGGACCGTCTACTCGTTGTGGGTTAAATTAAAGTGCTCGATTCAAGAGTTGCTTGCTTGGCGAGGTACTCCACACCCGTATCTCAATCTTAGGTTTGCAAAATTCGTAGAGGAAGCGACGCAGGTGCTAGAGAACGACAACGCCAGTGAAGACCAGTTGGTTGAAATGGACGATGCAGAGATACAAAAGGCAGTATACCCTCCTCCGTATCTACTGACTTGCCAGCTATTCGGTATAGTGCCTTATTACCAGCGAAAGGGCATTGGCCAGATGCTTATGAACCAGTCCCTGCAGAACATACCCAATGTCCCCATACCAGTCACGGGCGTCGTAGGCACTGCTGCTGGTGGCGGCGCTAAAGAACACAAGACTGTCTATCTGCCTCAAAAGGCCCAGGTTGAGTCCAGTGAAGAAGGTTTTGGTATGTACTCAAAATGTGGCTTCACTACACATATCCACCACGAGTTCAAGTTAGACGGATACACCGTTCCGGTGACGCATATGATTCTGCATGGCCGTGAGTTGAACAATTAGAGCGAGATTAAACGGATAAGGAAAAGGAAACCTAGCATCGCCAAGGTGTTTCTTTTTAATAACAGCACACCGGACAATGGCTGCTGCTTGGCTATCAAACTGAGCCTATTAATCACTTATCCACTTGTTTCACCGCCACCGCCACACACTGCGACCCCTGAAGCTGAATAGATTCCACTTAGGACTCGTTCTCTCTCTCGCTCTCTCTCTGCCGTTAAAATTCAATAGACCCAGCCGCCGGCCACCAGAAAACTAACAATTTCAAATACGGTCCACAAGCAAATAATGATGAACAACTAGAATACTCTCAGGGCCCAAAACAGCAATCATTGCACTCAGCAGTTTCAAGTATTTTAGCGTTGTGATACACGCATCTCGGATTAGCCACATGTGGAAGTCACATGATGTCTCCCACGTGATCTTCTCCAGCTCAAGCCAAGTGTGGCTGGTCAAGGCGGTTTGATCAGCAGAGCTGCTGTCACCAGGCGAGAGTGAGACGTCATGTTTGTTTTGACATATGGTTTTGCCGTAGGCAAAGCGTACCTGACCACCGGTTGCGTCATTCCATATTTGCGATCGAATAATAAAGTACTGCGCGTTGTCAAGTGGATAGCCTAATTTAGACTTTGAGCTTCTAGAAGCAGAAAGCAGAGACAGGGGAAGGCAAAACATGCAGTAAAAATATTGTCGTGGTGGTATAAATAAGCGATCTTGTGCTGATTTTTCTCTTTCTACCACTCCATTATTTTTCCAATCTAAAAAGGACATCTTTATGGATGCCCATAAGTAAACAGAAAGAAAAAATGGGCCATAGTTCTTCAAAACAGTTCAAAATTCACGAGGAGACCGACGCTGAGAACGACCTCTACTGGTCAAAGGGCGAGAGAATCATAGATGAATCGCGATATCAGGAC
Organism: Blastobotrys attinorum; assembly: GCA_030564265.1. Lineage (NCBI taxonomy): Eukaryota > Fungi > Ascomycota > Dipodascomycetes > Dipodascales > Trichomonascaceae > Blastobotrys > Blastobotrys attinorum. The sequence continues at coordinate 24,131 of JAJLUM010000072.1, forward strand.
GATTTCTATACTTCCATACACGGCCGTGATATCCCTCGTAAACAGAGCACAGGACGTCGCAAAAGAGGGAAGAAGCACGGGACTCATTTCAGCTCTAGTGTCCCATCGTTATAATTTGCAGGTTTATTAAGGCACTTTCGTGTTTTTTCTCCTGATTTATTTGGTAATTTATTCTTTCATCCATCGTGCTACTTTAGCGAAAATGGGCTTTGTACTTTTACTTATGTATTTATATTCTATACTAATAATGTTCTAATCTTGTCAAAATTCGCGATCTCATCGCTGTGAGACTGTCTTTCCTCTCCCAGATCTGTCTCCCCCTTAACTGAGTATGAGCTACATATATGACAGTCTAGTCTAAGCTACTGGCATATTGGCTTTTTTTGTTTCCCTTCCCCTTAGACTATCCTTAAGTTCCCAGTTGATCATTATCCTGGCCAAATCCCAAGTTCTCTTAGCATGAGGCTTTTCCCCTAGGTTGTATTATTCTAATCCGAGACCCCCAACCCTGGCGGTGGGCCAAACGAGCACGGACCAGAATATACGCAGTCCTGCGTATATTTCTGGCCGCATCCTCGTTCCCCCACAGAGCCCATCGGTACCAGAGACAAAATCAGAAAACGAGACATCAGAGTACAAAAGTTTGGTTAGCCCACGTTCGAGATGAAGCACAATTAATAGCCCCTAGCAGGAAAATATTTATGACTCCTAGGAAATACCAAAATCTTGTTTGTAGTAATTCGTTCGAGAATTCATCACACTTAAGACATTGACTGCCTCCTTCGAATAGTTTTATTTGTTTCTCCAACACGAGACGATAGCTCAATTAAGAGCAGCTGCTTTACTTTCTGCCAGGCTGAATTAGGTAATGCTTCGTGACGAATTGGCAGATAGTTGTTCAGCAAACATACTCTACTCGTATCTTCGTTATGGGATTTATATAGTTCTTGCGTGTTTATTTGAAAAAGTCCGGCCACTAATGCTACATTTCTAGGTCCAAATTCGGAAACTAAGTCAGCCAACCTAAAAAAGCTAGACTATGACAAGGTCATTCTAGATCTTACTCCTGCCTACTCGAAGGATGAAAATACTGAAGATAAAAAAGCTTAATAGACCCGTTCAGAGTTTATTCGCAATTTCCAGAGATCTCCCAGGAGGATACTGAGATGTACAACTTTAGTGTCTACTCTACCCCGCATTGAAGACTTTGACATCCCAGAAACAATCATTAAAAACCGGATATATTCGAGAGACAATGATTAAGACAAAGAGAGCTTTTAATTGAAACAAACGGTCCTATTACCCTTTGTCAGCCGCATTGACAACCAAAAAGCGTCCTTGTACCCAAATCGGACCACAGAGAAAGAAAAAAAAAAAAAAAAAAAAAAAGTCAAGCACTCGGAGATCGATCCGCAGAACAAGATTCAGATGCAAGGCGGCCACCGGCCAATGCAGAAAGACTGTTGAATATGCCATCATCTTTCAAGCGGCGTTACCCCTCTTATTGGTCTCGGCAAAGACCTATATAGCAGTAGAGTAGGGCCTTGTAATAGGGCTTAATTCTCCGAAATAAAAATAAAAATTCTCACCCATTCTGTTGTTAACTTATTTTCCTTCTTCTTCCCTCTCTTTTATCTTATTTCAAGACTACTCTCTTTTCTTTCTTTCTCTATTTTATTGAATAATGAAACTGTTTAGTGTCGCTGCAGTCCTAGTGGCTTCAGCCGCCTCCACTGTTATGGCAGCTGGAGTTAAAGGGGAAAACGACACTCACAGCCCATTGAAGGATGACTTCTACAAACCAACTGATGACTACCAAAGTAAAAAAGCAGGAGAAATCCTCAAATCCAGAAAAGCACCTCTAGACTACAAGCTTGATGGCATTGACAAGGCTTACCAATTGATGTACCGAACTACCGACTCTTTGAACAATGCCTCTTACGCAGTCACAGCACTAATGATCCCAAAAAATGCCAAAAAAGACCGGTTTGTCTCTTACCAAGTAGCAGAGGATGCTTCATATGCCCCATGTGCCCCATCTTTCGCACTTACCCAGAGCAATGGAGATGATGCTATGCAAGACTTGTTAAACGAAGGTATCCCTATCGTCATGCCAGACTATGAGGGACCAAATTCTGCCTTCACAGCAGGCAGAATTGCTGGCCACGCTGTTTTGGATGCCATCCGAGCTGTACTAGACTTCAAAGATTCTGGCTTAGACAAGAATCCTAAGTATGCTATTCAAGGCTATTCTGGTGGTGCCCTTGCCACTGGATGGGCTGCCGAACTGCAACCTAGCTATGCTCCAGAATTGAACATTGTGGGCACTGCTGTTGGTGGCTTCGTCACAAATGTCTCTGCAGTAGCTGAAAATGTTAACGATGGTTTGGGATCAGGATTTTTGCCAGCCGGTATCTTGGGTATGGCAGCGGAATATCCAGCTGTTGCTTCACTGCTCAAGACTGGACTCAACTCAAACAATGGCTCTGTTTTCTTGCGAGCTGAGAAGCAATGTTCCACTCAATCCTTGCTAGAATTTGCTATGCAGGATATTTTCTCCTATTTCCAGTCTGGCGAAGACGTTTTGGAAATGGGACCCATTGCTCAAGTTTTGAAAAACTTGACACTGGGTGTAGATGAAGGCGCAGCCCCAAAGAGCCCAATGTATATTTACGAAGGTGAGGATGATGAGATCGTTCCATTGAAGATTGTTGGTGAAACATTGTCTAGTTACTGTGAAACCAATAAAGACATCTCTGTTATGTACAACATTTTACCAAAGGGCACCCACACCACTACAGAAGCTCGTGCTCGAGCCAATGCTCTTAAATGGCTGATCGATCGATTGGATGGCAAGAAGGCGGAAAAGGGATGTACTACCACCACTACAAACATGAAGGCTCCAGCCACTGAGTCTGGATCTGGCTCCAACTCTACTGCCAGTGCTTCGGCTACTGGTGGCTCGTCTAACTCTACTGGTTCCAACTCTGCCAGCTCTACCGGAACCTCTAGTTCTGGAGCTGCTTCTGGATCTGCCAGTGGCTCCACCGGTGCTGGCAGTGCTCTGCAAACTACCCCATTGATGCTTGTCGTTGGGTTGGCTGTAGCCTCATTGTTCTAAAGTTTTGTCAGCTTATAGATATTTGTTTCACATTTAAATATATACACTACTATCTGTACTCTAATTACTCTTTGAATAGTGATATCTGTTCCAGTCTATAGCTGGTGCAATTTCGTTAACTTGTGTGTATTATAGCGACTACTGCAACACGCCGCAGACGTCCATCTTATGTGAACTGATAGATAACAGCTATCGTTTGCCATTATAATCTACGCCATATGTGATCATAGCTAAATGAAACCCATGGGTAGCGGGTTCATATTCCAGCTCATGTAGGTACTATATACAATACCCTTTGAGAGAACAGCCGTCTTTAGAACTCATAATCGCCCGCATATGCTCCCCCTGGAAACCAATAGTCGACAACATCTCGATCAAGTTCGCCAAATAACAACGTCTGGCCGGCAAAACTCGACTCATTCCCGTTGAGCAGGTTTTCTAAAGACGGAATAGGATCGTGAATCAAGGGGACTTTCTGAGCTTGATCAGGTTCCACATGATCAAGTTCCACTCTGAAATTGTCTGCCTTAGGTAGTTCTTGTTGCTGCTGCTGCATCTGCATCTGAGCTCTAAGGTTCTCACAATGCTCTGCCTCTAGCTTTTCAAAAATGCTTTGGCTCATGGATGACACAGCTTCAGCGGCCCACCAGTACCCTGCTAGCGATTGCAACAGCTCTGTACCTCGTTTCCAGGCAGATTGAGCAGTTTCCATTGAGAAGTACTTGACGTAAACAGTAAAAGTGAGTGAGACGGCGTAAGGGATAATGGGCAGAGGAGGCAGATCAGTGTAACTCTCCACAATATCGTAAACTTCCAGGCATTTCGTTACTAGCATTTCCCCAAGCGGGGTAATAGAACCATCAGAACTAGAAGTGGTATTACTGCTAGTACTAGTGCCTCCATCCTCGATCCCACCATCACCATCATCCTCATTATCTCCATTGCTGGCATTGCGTTTGTATGTCAAAATAATTGCAGTTAAATGCAAGAGTCTGATAATTGCAGTAAAAGCAGTGCCATCGTCTGGAACACTCTGTGGTAGAGACACACTCTCCGGTATCCTCTGATCTCCAGCAGGACGATACAATTCAATTGCCTCATCCAACGTACGGCACACCTCTGCGAACCGCAGGGCGTGCGGCTCAGAGGGTGGGCATTCCTCAATCCTCAACCCAACATCTCTCTGATAAGAATTAACTGGCCCACCATTGATACAAGTTGACATGCGATCTAGTGCCCACAGACTCCACCACAGATTCACAGCTGCGTTATGTGGATAGTTATCACTTCGTCGCAAATGAATACCTATGGAGTGGGCATAGTGGAACGCACACGACAAATTATAGGCACTGTCAGTGAATCCATCTGGGCCCTCACAATGCAATGCCAACATTGCGTGAATTCTACATAAGTTCATCGATCCAGTTTCGATACCAGCATATAATAATGCCCTAATCTTCCGGGCACAGCTAGCCGCAAAATTCCTTGGATCGGTGTTTTGTAGATACTTTTTGGCCCTACCATGCCGGGCAGCGACCATTAGTACAGCATGCACCAATGGAGCAGAATACTCTCCCTTGTCAAACAGGTTATAGAAGCACTCTTTATCCAGAATCGGGAGAATCGGATGCACATGCTCAAAGTATATCTCAAGTAGACGGTCGCGGTCTTCATCCCGGGGGAATTCAAACGCATGCATGGCATTCAAGTGCGATAACAGGAACTTGTCCAGCGTGGAGGGAATCTGTACTTGCTTTCTCTCTAGCTGATCATTATTGTGTGTTTTATTTTTGTTAACCCAGATTCCCACTCTATCTCTATCCGGGTTACCGACCATAATAAGTTCACTGGATGGGTCCATCCGGCTGATGAATCTTGTCGATGAGGCCTCATCTAGCGGCACTTTCATCGCATTAATATTTACAGCCTCTTCTCCCGTCGATGACGATGGGTTTGCGCCTAGCTGCTGTCCTCCATTGGCCGATGATCTTGCTGCAATGCCAGAGGTCGACAGAGACGGCGTTGATGAATTACTCTTGCCTAAAGCAGCAGACAAACTACACATCTGTTAGCATTTTGATTTCTACCTTTGGTTCCGCTATTCTCTCAGGATACCACCTGATCCAGTCTATTTCTATTCCGCTTGAACCTATTTCTTTAGGTTTTCTCAAGGTCGATTAGACTACCAAGCGCACATTCCAAGCAAAAACATACCTGCACGGAAGATTATACTTTAAACAGGCCTCACACCGAGTGTCGTTAGGTGCTGCGATACATCGTCTTCTTCCTCGTTTGCACTGCTTACAGGCTACGTAGGCCTTCTTCCGGTTTCTATAGCCGGCATTATTAGCTGGAAACACAAACATAGCGCCTAGACGTCTACTTTCTAGATGTTAAGTTGGATACTTGTGATTTTATGGTTCTTTTCTTGCCACAGGCATTCCTATTTTGCTCCATCGGTCTTTTTCGTGGGCTTTTCAGATATATGCATGATCTGGTTTCAATCATAGCCTGGAGGACGTTTCACTACCGGTTTAGGAAGTAATAATTCGCCGAGTGAATTTTGGTATCCGAATTGGGATTTTGGAGTGGAGAGATGCCGGAGCATATTTCTCCGCTCTATTCACCGAAGCCCTGTGAGCGGCTCAATTGTCAAAACAGGCTCGTACTGTTTCTCTCCAATGTCTGAATATATATATATATGAAGAATAAATTCGGGGGGTATTCAAAAAACCAATCTCAAATCTGAGTGAAAAGAGGAATTCCTAGAAAATGATTTCCAGAACCACTAAACAAATCGGCAAAAAAGGTCAGTTAGTAGATCATCTCAGCAAACGGCTCATGACTACTAGTACCACTGATGATGGTAAGAAAGGCGATATTTCCTCCGTATTCCCATCCCTAGTTGGTCAGAAAGTGGGTCCACTTAATCCAGAATTCAAAAAAGTCCAACAGCAAATCTTGAAAGGAAATGAAGAACAGATCAGGGCCTCATGGGACCGACTCCTACCAGAGCTTGCTAAAGAAGTCAAGCACATCCAGCAGCACGGGAATAAGGTAATTCCCCAAATCGATTTCTCAGATATGCCCAAGGATCCATCGACTGGTGAAATAAAATTCCCTGATGCGGTGAGAGACGAAGTAGCCAAACGCGGACTGGTGATTATCCGAAATGTGATACCACGAGACCAGGCTCGACAGCTCAAATTCGACACTGAGGAGTACATTCGCAAAAATGAAACGGCTGTCCGTGGATTTCCTGAAGATAACCCTACGGTTTTCGAACTCTATTGGTCGAAAGCTCAGCTCTTTGGCCGTACCCATCCAAACTCCCTTGCTCTACAGCAAGCACTTGGTACACTATGGCACTCCACAGATAAGCAACCACAACTTATTTCGACCAGACACCCCGTTTCCTATGCTGATAGACTGAGAATTCGCCTGCCTGGGGACTCCAAATTTATGCTAGGACCCCATATCGACGGTGGGTCTGTTGAGCGATGGGAAGATCCCGAGTATTCAACTGTGTACAAAAGCATCCTGACTGGCCAATGGGAAAAGTACGACCCATTGGATTATCGTCACCGACTCGATGCTCGATCTGATTTGCATAATGGCATGGGCCAGTGCTCCATGTTCAGAATGTTTCAAGGCTGGTTGTCAATGTCGGAGACTGGGCCTAATGAAGGTACTCTCATGGCAAACCCCATGCTGAAACATGCTACGGCATACGTAATGCTTCGGCCATTTTTTGCACCTAAGTCTGCTTTGAGAAAAGATAACGACGGGTCCCTTTCGTATGACCCTAATAATGGTGACCTCTCTGTTCCATGGGAGTTCACCGGTGCTACTTCTTGTTTCCCCAATTCTATGCCAGGCTGTGGCCAAGAGCTCAATCATGATACTCATCCACACTTGCATCTCGACACTACAATGGTTCCAATGCCTAAGATGTATCCTGGAGACTATGTGGCATGGCATACCGACTCTATTCATGCTGTTGAAAGCAAACACATGGGCGAAGGAGATTCTTCGGTATTATATGTCCCAGCCACTCCTCTAACAGAATCAAATCTGCAGTATCTGGAAAGGCAACGTGCGGCTTTCTTAAAGGGATCGCCAGCACCGGATTTCCCAGATGCTGAGCATGGCTCTGGTGAGCATGGCTTCGTGGATGTCGGAACAGAAGCTGACTTACAAGGAAAGCGAGGACGTCAAGCGTTTGGCATCGAGAAGTTTGACGTTGCTGATTCCAAGAGTGAATCCGAGAAGCTCATGCTGGAGCGAGCAAATAGCGTTTTGTTTCCATCGGAATAGTTTCAGATGGCTAATCGAAAATAATTCAATAACCCTCTGATGTATGACTTTTAACTACGTAGCTCAATTCTTTTGATCAAGTTTTAACTAATTGGAATAGTGATGCGATTTCAAATGACTAATATCTGCTTCTTTTCATCAGTGTGGCAATTTTGAATCTTGGAAAAGCGCTGAAGATACAGAGATTAATAAAAAAGCGTCGCTCGATCATGCGTTTTTCATTCACGAATATACAATCACTACATGTATAAAGATCACATATATACAATCTCTACAAATATAACGATGCACAGAAAACAATATCCCTTTTGATCTTTTCCTGGGCTTCAGACATCTTTTCATACAGCTGGGTATCGCCAATAATACGACTCGCCAACATGACTTGTCTACACACTTCATCAAGACGCGAAATCACTCGAACAATTGTACCTTCAGCCACATCAGTCAATTTTGTGATATTGTTAAACGTCATTCCTCTGGCCCATTCATATACCGCTTCCATAAGACCGAAACGCTTAGACTCGGCAAAGTCAGCTTCCTCTTGGGTGATCAGAACCTGGTGATGCTCAAATACTCGGTTCACTTTTTCCACAATCTCCAGAATTCGTTCCTTACCTTGATCCAACCGAGGAGTTACAGTCTCTGCTTCTATCTTGGTATTTCCCTCAAATACAAAACATGATAACAGAGCAACCATTTCCTCAGGTTCGTACTCTCCCAGGAAGTTGTCCAGCACTAATTCTGTGATAATCAGCTCAAAACCTGTAGACACCTCACAGGCGACTCGGCCCTTCAATAGCACATTTGACTCTTGATCAATGTACTGTAAGTCCTTGAGAACATTAATTCTCTGCTCATAATCTGGCAAAAGCTCCAGATTTTGGTCAGAAATAAGATTCTTGAGATCTTCAATTTTCTCTTTAACAAGGTATTGCTCATGCACTTGGTTGTATGTTTTCGCAAAAGTAGGACATTTGATAGACTGACATCCCGAGATCACGTCAAGGCATCCCTCTCTTTCCTTGATTATTTCTTGCATTTGGACATTTTTGATCTTGGCCCAATTCGCCTCATGCCATTTGTTCTGGAATTTCAAGCTGAACGTCAGCTGCTCCTGACAACTCTTGATAGCATTACGATCACCACGTTGTATTTCGTTGATATTGTTCTTGATAACTAAGGCTGTAACCAGTTGCACGTCTGAAAACTCAATGGTCTTGCTTGTGAATCCCTTGGCGACTTGGAATTGTCGTAGATGCTGCTTTCCATAGCCATTAATCATTGATAAAAATGGAATTGTGTCCTTATTGTTTGGTTCGTATTTAGAGCAGGCTAACACTTGGATCTGTTCTTTGCCGTAAATAAGTCGAACTATGATTCCAATTTCTCTTGGATGGCCAGGAATCTGATATACTAACATCCGACCAGGGGACAGAATTCCTCTACCGACTGGGGTCTTGGATACTCCTTGAATCAACTCAGTGGTGAGCTGTTGGAATCTCACAATTTTTTCGTGCGTTAGTTCGATATCCTTATCACATATTTCACACTCCTCTCGCTGCATTTTTTCCAGATTATCCTGGTTGAGCTTCACATTTTTCTCGTGTTCTGGCAGCATGACTTGCGCAGCATTCTCACTGAACGACCGTTTAATCATCTCTTCTACCTTCAACGCTTCAATTCGCAAAAGATTCAATATCATGTTATAGGTCAATCGGAACTGCGATTGCAGTTTAGTGGGGGTACCCAGCATCATCTCTTTCAATTGCCCCTGTGGTGGAGGTTCTGGCCCATTTGCCATAATGATAACAGTGCCCGTCGAGTCCAAACCTCTCCTGCCTGCTCTTCCTGCCATTTGGGTGTACTCTCCAGCAAGGAGGTTTCGGAAACTATGCCCATCATGCTTCCTAGTGTTGGCAAACACTACTGTTCGGGTGGGTAAGTTCAGTCCCATGGCAAATGTTTCAGTAGCAAATAGGACTTTGACAAGAGACCTGGCAAACAAAATCTCGATAACTTCCTTCACAATTGGTAGAAGTCCGCCGTGATGCACACCAATACCACGCGACAATAGCTCTCGCACTCGCATGATTTGGGGCAGTTCTCTATCCTCTTGTTTCAGCCGTGCAACGGCTTTATCGATGAACATTCGTATCTCCGATTTCTCTTTGGCATTGCAATAGTCAATCCCAGTCAACATCATTGCGAATTCCTCGCATCGTTTCTTGGAGAAGACGAAAATTACGACTGGTAGTAGTTTCTGCTTATGCAGATGCTGGCAGAGCTGCATGAAGGTAGTTTTCCCGGGCATGTTATTATTCATATTTCGACCACTGTTGGTCATTGCACCTCCTCCACGCCCTCTGGAGGCTCCACTACCACCTCGTCCACCACCCCTCTGAGTGGTTCCTCCTCCTCTTGCACCACCTCTTTGAGGACCACCACCCCTTTGAGGACCACCACCTCTTCCACCTCTACCGCTTTGCGGCTGTTCCGGTTGTTTTGGAGGGTTCAAAGCATTTTCTACTGCTTTGTACCCTTGCTCAGTAAACTTTTTGTCGGAGCTCACAATTTCGAACATTTTGTTCTTGGCCCACATGTAGTGTACTAATGGAACCGGTCGTTTAGGCGTGGAAATAACGTAGATGTCTTTCTGCTTGGTCCGTCCAACCCAATTGGCAAATTCAAACGTGTTTGGAACGGTTGCAGACAGTAAAATAAACTTGATATGGCTTGGCAGCATGATGATGACTTCCTCCCAAACTACCCCTCTATCCTGATCATTAACATAGTGAACTTCGTCGAAGATCACAAATTCGACATCACGAATGAGATCAGCACCTCGGTAGAGCATAGATCTCAAGATTTCAGTAGTCATAATCAAACACGATGCCTCAGGGTTGATCTGCACATCACCAGTTAATATACCAACATCTTCATACTCATCTCTGAAATCTCTATACTTTTGATTACTCAGAGCCTTGATTGGAGACGTGTAGATGACTTTAGTCATATTTCGAGCAGCCATAGAAATGGCATACTCAGCTACCACCGTTTTACCAGCAGACGTATGCGCTGCCACAAACACAGAATCTCCCTGCTCCAGATGGTAGACAGCTTCCTTTTGGAACACATCGAGCTCAAACGGAAATTCTCTTGCTGGTGTTGGCACAAGCTCACTAAAATTGTCCATGGTTTTATTGATATCAACGATATGGGCCCATTCCTTCGCTTTGGCTGCCGACTCAAACATATTCGACTTGGCACGGCCAAAAGAGATTTCTGCTGGTAAGAGGTCATCAATTGCCGCAAGATCGGCGTCTGTGTCGACAATTTGACTGCTCGATGCAGATACTAGAAGTTTTTCATCATCATCCTCTTCAAGGTCACCATATCCTTCATCATCTTGCTCATCATCATCATCCTCTTCATTTAGATGTTTTGAATCCTCTGCTGTTATAGTTGCCGAAGTATCGAGCCCTCTAGTCAAGCCAGGAGGGATGTCGTATATTCCCTGGTTGTCTCGGTGGAGATATTGTTGAATACTGCTATCTTGCGACTCTTGAGCAACATCCAGTCCACCAGGAGCAAAAGGCATGAAGCCAGCCCTTCCACGAACAAAATCCAATTTGGAACCGACTTGTCGGTTCATTGAGAGTGAATTTTTGGCATTTGCATCACCCTTTCCGGGTAGTGAGTACTCTTCGTATCCTACAATTTTACCATCGAGGCCGGATCTCTTGAACCGAGTCCCGGTTCGAGATTCAGACTGAGGCATGGTAAAAAGCTCATTGCCAAATTGTAGTTTATCAATCTGGGGTATTCTATATATATATTATTCATATTATTAGCACAGATGTTTTTATTGCACTCAAAATTCTTGTTTCAATTTGATATTACACATACTCTTGAAGACGATTCAGCCATTCTGTCGAGAACTCCTGTGACGGGGTAAGATATTGCTTGCTGATACGATCCTTAACAGCCTGATCCGTCTCGATGTCTTCTTCACGTTCCAGTGGGTTTCCCTTGTAAGCCTCTCGGATGGCCCCCAAATGATCCACAATGCTCATTGGTGTTTTGGTTGTATATTTTTGGTGTGTAGTTTTAATTTGTCGTAGTGGTAAGTCGGAAGCGGACTACTTGTAAGGGTCCGCGAAGTTACTATAGATAATTCCCTTATAAATATTAGGCATGAAAAACTGCAATTTTGATATCTGTCTACAATTATGATATTTATATTATCTACTTTCATTTATTGTTACTAAATTAATTTCAAGTAGTATAATATGCCCTATTACAGTAGCTGACGCAGAAAAAATTTACAGAATTAAGCGCAACCTTGAGGAAACCATTTGGACAGTACTTTACGAAAACGCTTGCTGACGTTTTCTCTCATTCCAATGCAACGTCTGTGACAAGCGAGAGAACCAGTTTGTGCTGGATTTACCATCCTGAACCATTGGAAATGGGAAAGGCGATGCTGAAACAGTTAGGAAATCGCCCCGTCGAAGCTCAACTCGGAATTTACCATCGAGACTGCACCAAGCAGTCGATCTAGCATCATATGGCACCCCAAGGGCTACAACCAACGTATCTGGAACTACCAGTGGCCTAAATGACAACGTGTGGGGACAAATTGGGGACACCAAGATACCTGGGATGTCTGGATGTACTAAAGACCCACCGGCAGATAAAGAATAGGCAGTCGACCCACTAGGGGTCGAGATCACCACTCCATCTGCTTCGATTGCGGTAACAAAGTTGAAATCCCCATAGAGCTCAGTAGTTGTGATACTTGGGTTGGGGCCCCGGTCAACCACTACATCGTTCAAAATGCAGTACGTCTCTTCAGCACTGTGGTGCTCGAATTCTTTGGATTCCTGAGCACCTTCAATCTGATTCATTAAGGCTGAACTTGACTTGTAGTCTTCCGGGTTCTTGGCCCGCATGATTGTGCACTCGAACCGCATCCGCAAAGAGCATCTTAGCCCATTCTTGATGATTCCGGGGATAATTTGGTCTCGGTCCTGGTAGTTGTACTCTGTCATGAATCCCAAACTGCCGAGCCCGAAACATAATACAGGTGGCACAATTTTCTGGAATAACCAACTAGTGTAGAGAACCGTACCGTCTCCACCGAGCGTGATAACTAGATCGAATAGATTAGGGCTGTTTCGACACAGTCTGGCATCCCAGAATTTTAGCCTTGATACGTCTTTGGATTTGAGCAGAGCTGTGTACCCGAACTCTGTTTTATCCTTCATAATGTCCTGTACGTAACTGAACGATCAACACATAGGCCTTGTTAGTGATCAGCTATTGTTACCGACACGTGCAAGCCGCTAGTTGTGCGGCTTTAACGCCTCCCCCGGCCACATTATATAAGCGAGGAATCCAGCATTGGATCGAGAGTATTGAGAGAGAAAGTTACATACACATTATTGGTGGCATCAAGAGCTAGGAGATACTCTGCCAGATCTCTGGTCATTGCGACCAAACTTTGATCATGGATCTTGGACACGATCAGTATATTCTGCATTCTAATTTTCATCGACAGGTTGCCTGTTAGTTTGGTATAGTGTTAGTTTCTGCCCCTCATACTGCAATATATCTATAGAGAGTAGACATACTCAAGTTCTTACTCAGGTCCCGCACACTAAGAACCATATCACTAATTAGGTCCTTCGAGATCACCTGAGGACCCTCAGATGGCCGCTCAAGGGAGTCTTCCAAATCCGTGAGAACCGCTTCCGGTGGAGCCGATTCTGGTTCTGGTATCTCTTTTCGAGACTTTTTCATGTGGTCAATATCCAACAGATTGTGGACCATGCAGCTGGTCACAGGCTGACGTTTCTCAGAAAGAATACTCTTCATGTTCGCCAGGTTCTCAAGGTTCAAGGCAGAACGAGAGTTAGTGCTCCGTCGAGGATTTTCCATGTTTTCCAGTACTAAAAGTAGATGTTCAGAAGGAGAAACACCTAACAGCAATCTTGGGGTTGGGCGGAGAGGTGATAAGCGGAGGATCCAGTACTGTTCTTCGTGATGGTCTCAGTGGGGCGATGATCGCGCAGAGGCACTTCTAGCAGAAAAAAAAAAAAAAAAAAAAAAAATTAATCCTATACAGCACAAACACATAGAAAACGCAGTATAGAAAACGATTTCCAAGATCCAAGATGGTCAAGAAGGTACCTAGAGTAGTGCCGTGGAAATCTGAACAAGAACTGAACGATCTAAAGGAGGAGTTCTACAATGGAGACAAAAAACGGGCTCTATCCATCACTAGAATGTTCGAAAGCAGAGGAGGTGCCTTACCACCATCAATAGAGGCAACCTCGTTGCTAATGTCTGCAATGCTAACGGATTCCTCAGAAAACGACAGCTTCACAATTAGATGCGCCTATTCTATGGCCTTGGTAAGATTCGTCAACGGCCAGCTCGACCAGTACCAACGATCACAGATGGCCATTCCACTCCATAAACTGGCCCAGCTCAGTGGCCTTCCTTCGTTCTTCGTAGAGCTACGACATGGAGCCACCCACGAGGGGCTCTCTACACTAGAGTTTCTCAGAGAGGCAGCGGCTCGTGCTCTGGACTGGCTCTGGGAGCGATACTGGAGTGTGAATCAGTACTACGACGACGAAGATGAGCAGAATGAAAAGTTCAAAGATCAAGTGAAAGAGTCCTTCCGAGAATGGAGACGACTAAGGCGGTCTGATCCGGTAAGAACATTCAAACGTGGAGATACCACTGCAGATGGATTGGAGTTTTGGGGTCTAGTGAAAAAATTTGAGAACTATAAGGAACAGGATGAGGCTCTGCTGATGGATGTGATGTATCGTCAGAATGTGTTGATCCCTGGGAAAGACGGTGCCAAAGTCCAACCGGCCATCAAGCTGTTTGGTCCACTTATCCAGGTATTGAATGAGTCCGATAGCGAAGGTGGATCATTTGTCCAGAGACTGGCCCAGTGCGGGCTGAGCATATTAGATTCGCAAGCAGCTCCCCAGTCGACATCCAAGAAGGCTGCTAGTACTGCTACTTCTCAGCAACAGCATTCACCAATAATTACTTGGCTAAAGCATTTTGTCGACAAAAGATGGCTCAATAGAGACGAATTCACCTCTGCATGCCTAGAGAAACCGCGAGAATGGAATGTAGATCTCTTAAAGTTTCTTGATAGCCCCAATCTCAAAGTCAGGCAGTTGACTGAGGACATGGAGCATCAGTTTTCTGCAGAAAAAGTTGAGAAAAAGCGCAAATTGGAGGACATTGAAGTGGAAATGCAGGAGACAAGAAAACGAGTATTAGGTGACAGTACTACGAGTAGTAGTGATTTGAGAGAATCGAGCCTCTCAAACGGTAGTAGCGATAGTAGCAGCAGTTGGACAGTTGTGACTGATTGGACGCCACGGCCAATTGGTGTTCTGTAATGAAACCTTTATAATGTATTACAATGTATCTTGAATTAATCAATCGAGTTCTTCAAGCCCGTTTGAGCCGCACGGCCGAGTAAAAAGAAGCTTTTTATTTTTGTCGTGTTTTTTTTTTCTCCATCCCAAAACGAGCCTTTCACTTTTATAGAGCGTCCTCATAAAAAAAAAAAAATAAAAAAGCACACCGTTAGACAGTGAGTCCTCCAGTCATTAAATATTTTGTGTTCTGCTTCCATCTTCAAGTCGATATTCAGAAATCAGTAGAGAACAAGCAGAATAGATCGAGATACAATGGCCCAGGCTCAAAATTTCAGCAAGCACCTGCTGAGCCATGAAATCTTCAAAACATCCGACGAAGAATCATCAATAAAAAAACGATTATCACCTCCTAATAGCATAAGCTCAAAAAGAAACCAGCTATGTACGCGTGGCAATGACCTGTTCATCGCAGTTGGAAATACCGTCCGTTGTGTAAACGTATCAGATAGCGCAAACAATGGATATAAAAATCTTGGTCTGGAATTGGACTTCAATATCAAAGAGCTGTTAATGAATGAAACAGGCTCACTAATGGCAATTGTGGGAGAATCTCAAGTGGCTGCATGTGTGCTTCCTTCCTCAGGTGCTATCTCCGGACCAGACCGTATCTTGAAAGTACGGTGTAGACAGGTTGGCGGCGTGCAAGTCACTGATGGCTCGAAAGTTCTGAAAGTTGCATGGAATCCGATCGCTAGATATGATTCCAACCTCATTGTTCTAACCGATGATGAGTTCCTGAGAGCATATGACTTATCTTATAGTTATGAGCATCCGGAATATGCATATTCCTTCCAAGCAAACCAACCTAAAAACGAAGATTCCACCTCCTTTGCTGGTGAACAGTCATTTTCTATGGACTATGGCTCTGTCGAGAGCCCCGTATCTTTCGCTCTCGGTACTGGAAGCGAGCCCCATGGCAAAATGACCTTATATGTGGCAACTAGGGATGGTGATGTCTTTGGACTATGTCCCTGGCTACCTAATCAATTTGTCATGAGCAAAGCAGAGATTGAGGACCTGTTTGACAACGCGGTTTCTCAGGAATACGAATACCGCAGACGAAAAAATCCCAGCCTCGCTCTGAAACGACACTACAAACAGCAGCTTTCTTGGGCTTCGCAGCTCTGGAAGCAAATGTCACATAGCATGGTGGAGACAAAGCTTGAAAGAGATGGCACATTGTACGATCTGCATATAGTTCAACGCGTCGAGAGACCTCCTCCTCAACCACAGGGGCCGTTCAACTACAATCCATTCCCCGACCAGTTGTATGATGGGGAAGCAGTAGATATCACCACTGTCGATACCGGCTGTATGTCTGCGGTACTAGTGTCGTTCACCACCGGGCGAGTAAATATATACCTACAGGATTCAAGTTTAGACTTGAAATGGCAGGGCAGCGAACTGGACGAACAGATCAACCTTGCCACTTTAGAGTCTGTGAAATTGGGTCATGGTGCTAATAGCAAATTGCGATTATACACCGACCCCAAGCAAGAGCTCTGCGTGTTTGCATTAGATGGTTCATCTGTGTTCCGTCTGGATCTTTCGACCTGGGCCCTGCCCCTAGCAGATGCTATGGACACTGGTGATATTGACCAAGTCAAGCTGGCATTAGAGCAGAACTCCCGGTCAGTGGTTACAAATCTGCTGGGGAAGCAGGATAAGACCGAGGTGAAGGGGGTTTGCATATTAGAGGATTCAATCGGGAATCAGTACTCAGTCACCAAATCGGAGCTGGGCTTGTGGATTGAGCACTGGACAGAAAGAGAGCTTGATAGTCGTTTCAGTGGAAGCAGTACTAATAACAAAAATGGCTCTGCCACCGCCGCTTCCGGTGCGGCTTCCGCTGTAGATGGAGGAGAAGCAACTGGGGAGAAAGCTTTGCTAACTAATGGAACCGAAAATCTTGGATCAGCCGAGCTGAGGTACGAATCGCTCCTTCGGAAGATGTCTCTAAGCAAAGAGATTGGCGATCTCCTATCAAACGTCCAGTTCCAGTATCCTCAACGACGTCTTCCAACCAACTCACAAGAAAAGATAGAACCAACACTAGAAAACTTGGAGCAGTTCAGCGAAATTGCAAACTTCTACACCGAGGAATTGGCCAAAGTGCAAAAAGCCGGGCTGATTTTGCATTCTCGATTAGCATCGCAGAGATCAGAGCTGCACCGCCAGTTGTCCAAACTCGGCGAGCTGGGCAAAAAAGTAGAAGCAATTCAGGAGAACAGAGCTCCGCAGAAACTGCAAGAAACTATTTCTCGACAGGCTGACATCCAAGCCCGGTCTGTCAAGCTACTGGAGAAGATGTCCAAAGCCCGCACCTTGTTGCTGAGCGATCAAGAGAAGAAGTGGTTTGTTGAATTGAAGCGACTACAGCAAAAAGTATACAATAATGGTGGGCTTGATCGACGGATCAAGAATGCCGTTGTTCAGGCTGATGTGATACTTCGTGAGGTTAGTGTTCTTGACAAGGAGAGCATCTCAAAGAATGCAACTACATCCGCGTTGGAACATGATAGTATTGCTCGGCTGCAGACTCTTTTGGCCAAGGAAGGAGAGGTAGTGGAGTCTACAAAGGAACATTTGAAACGGTTACTGAGCGATGTTGAATTGGACGAAGGTGTGGAGAGGCTGGGTAAGGTCAGCATCCACTAGGTTAATAGTATATATTGCTATCTGTACGAACGGGTGAGGGCCCGCGGAACTCCAATATATTTTTATTATGATTCGCTACCTCTTTGTGTATTACACACTAGTAAGTCCTGAACTATGTACTCTTCCCATGCTGATCAAAAATCGGTCACACGTCCATTAAAAGAATAATCCCCATGCCGAAGAGGATCCTGCTTGGGTCCTCCAACTTCTCCCGTTTGTGGGTTCTGAGCTCCTTCGAACTCATTATACGGTTTTCGATATTCCGGGTGCGTAATCCGAATCTCGCTGCTCGTATCTATCTCCTTACCCTTGGCCATTTGATCGGCAATCTTTTGCAGTTCCTCTTCAGTCATGTCGATAGCAGCCCGGGCATTTGCCTGTTTCTGCAGTTTTTCGAACTCTTCCTGATCTTTCTTATCGAGTTTTGGAGGAGCAGGACCACTGTCGAATCCTCCAAACCGTCTTATTGCGGTCCTTGGGGCCACCAGTCTGGGTAAAACTGAGCTTTGCCTTATCGGTCGGATCATTGTGAAAGTAGTTGGTTTGGATGTTAGATGGCCATACCCGCAGTGGGATCAAAGTAGTTCGGGCCGTCGCGCGGGCCAATAACGAACTTCACTCGATATGGCCCCTATAATAACGATATGGATTGCTCTTATAGCACACATTAGCCACTTTTGCATCTCCCAGGATGCTAGTAATGGCTGCTTGAAGATATCAGTTCTGTAATCTACTTATTCCTAAATCACAGAATATAGCGATAAATTTCGGTGTGTCTCAAGCCGTGCGGCTCATGGGCCAAAGTTTAAGATCAGATTAATTCCTCCGAGTTAATTTGTTCTTTTCTTTTCTTTTTCTCTCTAACTCTTACAATTAAACACTGGAAATAGCATCTTCAGTAGCTCGCTGCTTCTACATTTCCCGGATAGATTCTTCTCTTTCATGCATCTTTATTTCCCTCTATAGACATAGGCCAATAGCGCAATACCGTTGGGGTGAGCCCGGGAATATTGCGTAATTGCTCTCTCCAACGGCCGATATCGCCGACTCGTTTGTTTTTCAGTCATAACTCACTCACATTTCTCTCACTCTGACCTCAGTTCCAGAGAACCAGCCCTCTCCAGAGTCAGCCATTAGCATAAGAAACAAGATAAATATTCTGTTCCTATATGCGTTCTATATTTCTTTACAAAAACTATCTCACCAAAAATACAATCTCTATCAGACAATTTAGCACCAAAAACATGACTCAAAACTTGCCCGGCCCTTCGATTCATGTCGCAAACCAAGCAAAAGACGTATGGAGTATCATCAATGAAGCTGCTGCTGCTGCCGAAAAACAATCTGGTAAGTCAGTAGTCAACTTGGGCCAAGGGTTTTTCTCCTATTCTCCTCCAAAGTTTGCAATTGAGGCTGCAAAAACGGCTTTAGATGTACCTGCCAATAACCAATATTCTCCACCTAGGGGTCGACCAGCTCTTCGAAAAGCTATCGCCGATGCTTATACTCCATATTTTGGTAAAACTTTGAACCCAGACACAGATATCGTGGTAACTGCGGGGGCGAACGAGGGCATGTACTCCGCATTCACGGCCTTTTTAAACCCAGGTGATGAAGTCATTGTGTTTGAACCATTCTTTGATCAATACATTGCAAACATTGCTCTACCTGGTGGTAAGCCCGTGTATGTCCCTCTTCACCCACCAGCAGATGCCGCAGAACGGACATCTCCTGCTTCAGAGTGGAGAATCGATTTCGATGAATTGAGATCTGCGATTACTGAAAAGACTAAGATGATTGTCATAAATTCTCCGCATAACCCAACTGGTAAAGTTCTTACCCGTAATGAGCTGGAAGAAATCGGCAAGATTGCTGTAGAGAACAACATTGTTATTCTATCAGATGAAGTCTATGACCGGTTGCACTATAGTGAATTCACTCGAATGGCCACAATCAATCCAGAAGCCGGGAAGCTAACTTTGACTGTTGGGTCAGCTGGCAAGACATTTGCTGCTACTGGTTGGCGAGTCGGCTGGTTGATTGGAGAACCAGAGCTTATCAATTACGTAGTAGCGGCTCACACCCGGATTGTTTTCACTGTTAATTCACCAATGCAAGAAGCCGTTGCCAGTGCACTGAATCAAAGTCAGACCAATGGGTATTACCAGCAGCAGATTGATCAGTTCAACGACAAGTATGCCATTTTTAACAAAGTATGGGAAGAGCTGGGGCTACCATACACTCAGCCAGAGGGTGGATATTTTGTTTTGGTCAATTTTTCCAAAGTTAAAGTGCCGGAAGATTACGAATTTCCTCCAGATTTGTGGAAACGAGCTAAAGATTTTAGAACTGCATACTGGCTTATTAAGGAACTTGGGGTAGTGGCTATTCCTCCAACCGAATTTTACACCGAGAAGAATGCTCACTTGGCTGAAGATTATCTTCGATTTGCCGTTTGTAAAGACGACTCCATGCTGGAGGAGGCAGTGAAAAGACTACGAGGGTTGAAGAAGTATATGTAATGGACTACCTATGTTGTTCGAAAACTATGGGAATTGACGTATATGTAATGTGGACTGTCATTTAATGAGATTTATGAAACACAGTAAAATGATTTGCCTTGAGATTTTATATTGAGGAAAGATAGCTTTATTAATTGAAAAAAAAAAAAGATATTAATTAAAATCTAATTTACGAGGACAACTTGTTAGTAACCTTTTTATACACTTTTTTCTCGATGTAAGAAAGATCAAAAAACCAAGAAAATCAGACATCCATGGAAGGACGACAACGGTCACCGGCACACGGTAAGAGGGTTCTTGGTGTGTGCTACCGAGGAAACTGCGAATGTTTTACCAAATTTTCATCACTTCATGGTCTTTTGATCGTCATTCTTAAACGAGAATCTCAGAAATGAGATCCATACCTTTCAATCTGTATATCGTTAGCAACACAATTTTGCAAATAGCACAGTAAAACACAACAAGGAATAAATCAAATAGATCAGGCAATTAAAAATACTGGCAAGTATACGTCTACTAGCTGCTCACTATCAGAGACAAGTTAAAAACTTGAATCTGAAAAATGAGCCCGTTCAACACCTTATAGTATCCTCATAGTCGAAATAAGAATTAATAAAGAAGAGTAGTTGGTATCATCATTTCGATTCAGTCCTTAAGTATGTGCTTTGCTGTTTTCAAGAAAAATTTTTACTTACAATTTTAGCGCTAGAGAGGAAAAGAAAAAAGGAAGAAAATTTTGGTAGGAGAGAAATTGGATCCCTTTTATACTTGGAGCTGTTCTGAAATGTACGCGCGGCCGGACAAAAATGCTGTCCGACCGGTAATTAAGCGATGACCATTCATCACATTTTCCGTCCAGTGCATGCGAGGCATATATGTATGCAACGAGAACGTAAATATATAGTTATATAGATATATTTTGATCTTGAATTATAGATTTTCGAGTTCTATGGTATATAGCTGGAACCAGAACAGTATTACACCAGAGGACTATTATAGAACCATACTGAGACATTGATCCAGTCGTGATGCTTTCAGTATATGCTATTTCTTTGGGTTATGCCCGTAAGTTAATAGCTGTATATAGTGATAACCATTTCACACACTCGGTTGTAAACACGAAAAGAATATATTGACTCAGCTTTTTGGTACCTTAAGCATTGTTGTATGCAATTTTATTAACTGTCTGTGGAAGGTTATTCTTTATACGATCATGGTTGGAATCTGTAATCAGCTGGGCCAATTGTCCATGTGAAGCTCCATTGTCTAATGACCAATAATATGCCACTAGCCCAGCTACATGCGGAGATGCCATTGAGGTGCCACTCATAGTCCCGTATGCATTAGAGGCTCGATTAACTGCGGATCGAATGTTCACTCCAGGTGCAAAAACATCGACACAAGAGCCATAGTTAGAGAAACTTGCTGGATGATCTGTATAATTTAATGCAGCGACAATCAACTGGCCGGTTGAAGCTTTGCCGTTGTTATTACTGGGTGGGCCAAAATTACATGCATCTGCAGCCTTGTTACCTGCCGCACCGACGAAGAATATTCCAGCATTGACGGCTTCGTTAATTGCCATGTTACGTGCTTGAGATATTTCACCCACTGCAGAGTAGTTAATGATGGATCTCTGTCCTGGATGTGCTTTGTGATCATTCACAATCCATGCCATCGCCTTGATGAAGTTTGAGAGTGTGCCCCTTTGTCGAGCATCCAAAATCTTTACCGCTACGATATCGGCAAATTTGGCTACACCAACTGAATATCCAGCAGCCACACCTGCTACATGAGTACCATGACCATTTTCGTCAGTATCTAGATCATTCGCAAAGTTAGCACCCCACCGGATTCGCCCTTGAAATTCCTTGTGGTCCAACATCACTCCCGTATCTAGAATATAGATTGTAGAACCCTTACCACCTTCTACCTTAAACAAATAGTCAGTCTTGCGGTTATTGATATACTGGTTTTCAATGTGAGAAATACGAGACAGTCCCCAGGGTGTCGAGCTTTGCAGATAGACCACACTTTGTATTTCCTCAGTAGAGTCTTTTTCGACGAATGCAACATCCTGGGATTGTTGAATCTTTTTTATCTGGTCTGGGGTGAACCTTCCATGGTAACCAGAAAGCTTTAATCCAACATCTATGTAACCATAAATGGATCTATCATTTTCATCTTCATTTTTATCATTATTGACCATCTTTTCCAGCCACGAAATATGTCTGAACCGTTTCTCTAATGAGGCCCCTGGGTGGTCGTTACTATAGCCTTTGAAAACCACGATATAATCACCACGAGAATTATCTAATTCTGTAATTAATGGCCTTGCTGCTACCAGCGTGATCAGAAGAGTGATAATTATCCATTCAAGCATATTTGAGGTGTAATTTTAAAGGTTTGGTAATAGTTTGGTCGGTCTACTCTGCCAGATTTTTTGGATTTTGTTGCACGAGTGTTTTCTTTTTCTCTATCTCTTTGGCTATAGATATCGATAAGCTAAGCGCAATTACTGTTCTTTATGGGTATTATATAACGATCTTATTCAATTTCAATGAAAGAGAGGAAAAGAAGAATATTTCACTATGTCGTTATACAATACGGGGTGTTTTGTTTTTACAGTTACTTCCCCCGGCGATCATTGATTCTTTATTATATTCTTATGATTTCTATATGAATATGTTCATGTATCCATATATGACGCAGACATGCCTCTACAGCACGATTTCACCGAATTCTGAAACGTACTGAGACATTGGCCATCTCAACTGGCCTATATCACTGATGTCACTAGGTAAACAATATAGTTTCCTGTGTAGATAATCGTTCAGAGTCACTTCGAAGAAAACTGGATATTAAGCTTTTTAGATTTATAGTTTTTTTTCGCAGAGGTCCAGCATTCTATATGGCCATATCTAAATTTATAAGTATCAAAACAAATAAGCAAAGGCGCCTGGTCCATGCACCCCGATCCAGGCTATCTCTACAAATATCTATATTTCCGCTACAATCTCCACTATTGCAGATATTCAAATAGACTACCCAATTTGTCAATATAGAATTTTGGTCTAACCAACGGAGCATCGCCCAAAATGGACTCCTCCTTATCAACTCCCGTCAAAACCATCAAAGTTCCTAGCCCACCTTCCGTTCCAAACACCATGTCAGTGTTTAGACGGTCGCCTACCATACATGCCCGCTTTGGATCAAAATGAAATTGAGCTTTAATACAGTCCATCATAGCCTGCGACGGTTTACCCAGCGCAGTTGGCTCACGACCAGTGCAGGTCTCCAATGTCCCTACAATGGTACCAGCTCCTGGTAATAACCGCCCCTTTGAAGGGAAAGTGGAATCAGTATTAGTGGCCAAGAATAAGGTTTCTGGATCCTGAAGCTGTTGCATCGCATTGGCAATTTTCAGATAATTGATATGTAAATCCAGTCCGCATAAAACTGCTCCAATACTTTGATCCCGGTGTAATTGGCTCAGCACCTCTTCAGAGGCATGTGCATTTAAAGATTCGTCTGTACCACCAACATGCTTAATTCCCAGGTTGTCCAGTTCCTCTTCAATTCCCTTTTCGCCGATTACGAGCACTTTTTTGTCCTTTGGGAAGTTGACCACTTTATCGAGATAGACAGCTGCAGAGTATGAAGAGCCAAAGATTTCTTGTTCAGAGACTACGATCCCAAAGTTTTCGAATTTCTTGGTGTAGGCCTTTCTCGATTTTGTCGAGTTGTTTGTTACGAAGATGAGTCTTTTGTTCTTGGATCGTAGGAGATCCAAAGTTTCTACTACTGAAGGGAGTAGGTGGTTTCCCTGCCATAGGACACCATCGCAGTCAAACAGGAAATCGTCGAATTGGTCCAGGAATTGCTCCACCTGTTGCTTTGTGGTAATTTTGGTACTACTGTTACTCATCTTTGGGGCGAGTCTCTGTAGGCAGAATTGGAAGAGGTGGAAAATGCGTGGTGTCAGTTGTCCGCTCTAATTTCTTTGCTGGAGCTGTGGTCACGTGATGTTCTCACTGGCTATTTGGTGTTTCTGCAACTTTAGTTTGTATACAGTGATAAGACAGTTGAATCAATTCTAATATAGAGTCTAAGTACTCGAAATATATATATACTGAGTAATATATACATATATATAACATAGGTATATACCGTATTTAGTAGTCGCTGATTGGCCAATCATAGACATCCCAATTTCCAAGCAGTTTTTTCTCAACACCACAAATTTCTCGCAAGTACCAGAACCACCTCTCACAACAAGTAACATGCAAGATCTACCACCAGCTAAAGGCTATGAGCCAATCCAATGGAAGGTATGTATAGATGCTTAAAAAATAACAAGATTGTTGAAGGAGATACGCGTAGTACTAACTGAAGACTTGAAATAGCGAAACTTGCCTGCTCGTGGCTTCCGACCATCCATCTACTTTTTTGGTGTCCTGGGCCTCTGTTCCTATGGATTCTATAAGCTCGTAGGAGTCATCCGAGAACGAAATGAGCTAACTAGAGAAAAGGTGTGGTCTCGAATCTATCTCCAGCCAGTCCTTGAGGCAGAAGCCGATCGAGATTCAGTGCGACGACACTTCTCTCGAATCGCCAAGGAGAAGGAGCTCATGAAGGATGTCGAAGGGTGGGATGCCGAAGAATCTGTATACAACACCAAGAAGTTCCGACGACCAACATATGTGTCTTTGCCAAAATGGTAAAAGAGACTGTGGTTCTATGGACCGGGGAAAAAGGTTTCTTTTTGCATTCTTTAACTTTTTGTAACTATCTTTGTACGTATATGAGCTGGTTTGTAAAATATATACAGATTTAGTAACTTTCCGCTGTCTTTTATTTGAATTCCTGGATTAATGCATTTTTGGTAGGCTTCATTATTCCAAATCACTATTTCTCTTGTACGGCAATTGGCCTTTCGCCGGTTGGGAATTCCTCTGCTATCGTGATCCTAGGACATAAAAACACTTGAAACTTTTATCTCACAAAATAGAATAGCCCATCGACTCAGCCATTGACAATGAACTGGTTCGTGTTCGGTGCAGTTCTGGCAATAAGAGTCTTATGTGCTCAATACTCTTTGATTCCTGATTGTGATGAGGTGTTCAACTACTGGGAACCTTTGCATTACCTCACCCATGGATTTGGTCTGCAGACCTGGGAATATTCACCAGAATATGCCATTCGGTCTTGGGCTTATGAAGCTCTCCATGTGTTCCCGGTAAAACTGTTTGCACTCGCATCTGACCGTCTAGAGGGGCAAGAACAGAATCTGTTTTTTGTTCTCAGATACATTTTTGCTGTATTTTCGGCTGCTGCTGAGACTAAGCTCTACGGAGCCATATATCGTAACGTGTCTGAGGGCCCAAAAATCGCCCAGTGGTATTTGCTCTTCAGCTTGATGTCCACAGGTATGTTCCATGCCTCGATCGCTTTTCTCCCTTCTTCTTTTGCCATGCACTGTTTGGCAATTGCTATGTCGTATTCGTTGGACCGTAAGATAATCAAAACCATGACCTGGATCGCAATCGGTGGGCTTCTAGGATGGCCCTTCGCTCTGGTACTGGCAGTCCCCTTTGGACTGGAATATGCGTTTGTGCAATCGAGCTTGGCATCAGTTCAGTTCTGGAGAACTGTGGGCATGACACTTGTCAATGTCATGCTTGTTCTGGCCGTAATCGTGGCTATCGACTCTGCAGCTTACCAAAAGCTGGTGGTCGTACCTGCAAATATCGTTCTTTATAACGTCCTGAACGCATCAGAATCGGCAGGGCCAAACATATTTGGCACCGAGCCATGGTGGTTTTATCCACTCAATCTGGCGATGAATTTCAATGGCATATTTGTCTTATCCTTGCTGTCTGTTTTAGTAGTGGTGACAGGGTCTGCATCTCCTCGGAGCCGCACGGCAGCCGTTATTAGTCCATTCTTCATATGGATCGGAATATTTATCATTCAGCCCCACAAAGAAGAAAGATTCATGTATGTGATATATCCTTCAATTTGTCTTAATGCTGCTTTTGCCTTGGAATTTTTGAGAAAAAAGATCAGACTGGTACCTCAGGTGGTAGTTTACTTGGGCTTGTTGGCAATTGCGATGGTATCGCTGTCTCGGACAATGGCTCTGGTAAACTATTATCATGCGCCAATTACTGTTTTCAGTCAGCTACCGGACGATCCTGGAAATGTATGTGTTGGTCAGGAATGGTATCGATTCCCTTCTTCCTACTTTTTGAACCAGCAGCAGCGGTTGCGGTTTGTTAAGAGCGGGTTCGATGGACTGCTACCTGGAGAATTTGATGAGATGCATTGGCCTAGCGCTACTCATATCACTCCTAAAGGGATGAACAACCAAAACATTGAGGACCCAGGAAAGTATACCAATGTCGACTATTGCAAGTATATGGTCGATATGGTGAGTTCTGATGAAGAGGGTGCCAACAAGTACAAGGGCCAGTTCAAATCTGTGTACTGCACACAATTCTTGAGTCATTCGAGTTCTGGAATCGGTCGTATTTTGTATATTCCTTCAGTTTTGCACGATGTAACGAGGACAAATTTGGTATGGGATGACTATTGCTTGATGGAGCGGGAGTAAGTTCGGGGACTGTTGATTAGATTGATGCTTCTCTGCTTTAACATTTGTGGCTTCAAGTTGACTGATTGTATATATTTGCAAGTTCTATATTCTCAATGCGATGTTTTCTCAGCTTTTCGAATTGCAATATTCCAATAATCTTACTGGAAATAACAGTTTATAATGTTTGATATCTGCGACAGTATATACAAATGTCCTTTTTGAAACAAACGATAAAGTCTTCGATAGAAAAAAGCTTCAATTTAGTAACTGTCTCATTCATCAAAGTTCCACTACCTAATATTTTCTACTTCGTTACCCTTCTATTTAATAATAAATTCTTCTCTAACACCCTTTGGTTAGTAAGACTAAGTCCCTTCGACACACGCTCCCTACTTAGTCAACATGCACTCTCGTCCTGGCCCTACACCAACCCATTCAACAGGAACCTTAACAAAGTCTTCAATGTACTTGAGGTACTCCTGAGCTTCCTTAGGCAAGTCGGCGTAATTCTTACATTTGGATGTATCACTCTGCCATCCTTTCAGAGTGACATACTCAACATCAAGCTTCTCAACAATCGACAAATCCTCTGGGAAGCTAGTGATGGTCTTGCCCTTGTACTTATAAGCAACACCAACCTTGATCTCTGGCAATTGATCCAGAACATCCAACTTGGTAATGTTCAAAGAAGTGTACCCATTGATTCTAGTGGAGTACTTGACAACAACCAAATCGAGCCATCCACATCGTCGCTTACGGCCTGTAGTTACACCGTACTCAGCACCAACATCCTGCAAGTGTTCACCAACTTCGTTCAATTGCTCAGTTGGGAATGGACCTGCGCCAACTCGAGTAGTGTAAGCCTTGACAACCCCGTAAATGTTTCGAATCTTCTGAGGTGGGATACCAAGACCAGTACATACACCACCAATGGCAGTGGAAGAAGAAGTGACATACGGATAAGTGCCGTGGTCAATGTCCAACATCAAGGCATTAGCACCTTCAACCAGGATTCGCTTCTTGTCATCTAGAGCTTGGTGCATGAATTCAATGCTGTCGACAACAAACGGTCGCAACTTATCAGCAAATTCCTTGTACCGAGCAAGGTCTTGCTCGATCTGGAACTCAAAGTTGCCATACCGCTTCATTCGAGACTCGACCAACCGGGTGTACCGAGCCTTGAACTCGTCCCAGGCACCTTCCTCTTGCGAGACCAAGTGGTGAACTCGAATACCAGATCGGCTGGCCTTGGTAGAGTAGGCTGGTCCAATACCTTTACCGGTAGTTCCAATTGCCTTCTTGTTTGAGCTCAATTCAGCCTCTTTCAGCCCATCGGTGATTTGATGGAAATCAAACACCAAGTGAGCACGAGAAGACACAAACAAACGGTCTCGGCATTTCAGTCCTTTGGCCTCCAGAGTTTCCAATTCCTGGAAAAAGGAGGGGATATGAACCACAACACCTGATCCAAGCAAGTTGTTACAATTTGGATTGATGAGACCAGAAGGAAGCATGTGGAAATCATACTTGACTCCGTCTACCACAATTGTATGGCCCGCATTGTTACCACCGGCACATCGAGCACACACATCGATTTTATCACAGAGAATGTCTACGAGTTTACCTTTACCCTCGTCGCCCCATTGGGCACCGAGAACGACATCAGCCATTTTGAATATAGAATAAAAAACGACAAAAAAATGGAGAAATGTATGGGAAAAGACGATAGAAAAATTTAAAGAAGAAGAATATTACGCTTGTTTCTTATGCTCTAAGGTAGAAAGTATACTAGGGTGATCCACTGGAGCAAGCGTCCAGTGGGATTAGAAAGAAGAAAGGAAAAAATTCTGACAGATCGCTTGTTTAATTTATACTTTGCGAGATTTTTCCAAGTGGCCGAAGAGTCACTCTGCGCCGGAAAATTTTTTTGGTGACAGAGCCGACGGCTTGTACCGTCTGCGTATACTTCAGCACTATTACGCGTATATTAGGGGCCGCGTTGCCACGGCAACAGACATCTTTCACCTAGCACCTACTTTTTTTTCTCTTCTTCCAGTAGTAAAATCAGTAGACATTTTGGCCCTAACAGCAGTACAAAGATCTCTTGAATGATGCCGAAACGCACGGCTGCGGCTTCTGCCGACAGCTCAGGAAGAGATAAGAAGAGGGCTAAGTTCATTGACTCGCGGAAAATTAAGGTCCAGGACTCTGCTCTAAAAGATGGGAGACGTCTCGACGTGCCAAAATTCCTGCAGACTCGAGAGTTCGAGATTAAACAGCTCGAGAAGACCATGCTCAATTCCAAAAAGGCTGGCAGCAAAAGAGCATTCCAGAAAGTACCTCGGGAGCTGCGTCGTAGAACAGCCTCACACAATCCTAAAAGAGTTCCCCCTAGGCTCAGAAACCGAGCCATCATGGAGATGGATCCGGCTGCTGATGCCAAACCAAAAAGGCTCGGGAGAGGCCATGGACGAGCGAAGCATTTGGCGATAGAGAAGTCTCGATCGAGACACACCAAGGCAGAAATGGCTCGACTGGGCCAGTCAAAAGAGCAGTACCAAAGATATATGCATAAATCCGACTGTATGACGGTAAACGAAAAAGCGAGATCGGCTTACTTGGGTAAAAAAGACCAGCACCAGCAGAACCAACGCTTCGAGAAACGTCAGAAGGACAAAATCTGGCTCCCTACTCATGTTTGGCATGCAAAGAGAGCCCATTTGACAAACCAATGGGGATATTCCATACCACAAAGACCGACCGCTAAATCCTATCGGCCGACACATAGAGCGAGTTCTCAGGTGGGTGCCGTTGCATGGGATGCTAGCTATATGTGCTCGATCATAGTAGACCGCAAGGAGGCACTGGTTAAAATAGGTGCTCAGGATGCCACTCTGAAAAAATACACAAGCGGGAGAAAAGTATGGGAGGGAATATTGCAAGTAGACGATGGCAAGGGGAACAAAAATCCAATTGGGCCCGGAATGGTGTATTGGAGATCTGATGGAGACATGGCTTTAGTCCAGGTACACCCGGCGATGTTTGACACCGTGTTTGATTCCATCGCAGATTTCAATGGAACCCAGGCCATGGATTGTCGATACGCTATAGGCAGTATTGACATAACTGGTCCTAAAGCACTGGCTGCTCTACGATCAGTGCTGAAACCGACAGAGCATTCCGAAGTGTGGAACACATTGTCTTCCACGAGTAATACAAGTTCATTACCATCATCGATGGCTCTACCATTGGATGTGTATGACCCTCGTTATTATTCCGCGAAGGATTTCAAAGTTAAAAAGCAAGACACGGAGACTATTGCGGATGCAATTCTCTCATTAAATGAGCCACCTGCCAGTTCCAAACTTTTCAGTTCCCAGCACCGGCAATTGTCATACGACACCCAAGCATCACTGAAGGAATTGCATTCGAGGTCGGAGCCGGGTAAAGATGTTTCTAAACCGTCGAATGACAATCCCATCCCAACTCTGTTGTTGAAACGAAAAGATAACAGCTGGTCTTTGTTTTTACCATGGCATTGGGTGCTGCATTTCTGGCATCAATTGATGCAAGTTCCGAACATTCGCCTTGGTGGCCTAGATCAAAGACGTCAATTGGCCTTCGAGAACGGCCAATTGTTTTTCCCCAACGATTACCCTTTTACGCCTGCAGGGCGTGAATATTACAGACTTGTGAGTGAGCAAGAACGGAGTCAATGGCTAGCGCGACAGCCTGGCAAACGAACTAATTTCGAGAAGATAGGCGAACACTCGCCGTTTGAATGCCAATGGGAAAACCTGCCTAGAGATAAACTGGTGGCTGTGAAAATCACAATGCATGACCGTGGTCATCCTAGTGATCACGCAAGAATATACAGGGACGCCGCACAAGGTGCGGCTTCTGCAGAGGAGGGAGAGGTTATTGGGTACGTGACACATGGTGGGTTCAATCTGAACACCGGTAAGGGCCATGCTATTGGACTTCTGGTCAAGGATAAGACGGTGGGTTCTACTGTGCATGTACGAAATGTGGGTACTGTTGTGTTTCGAAGAGCTGGGTTCGAGCTTTTATAGTGGTCGAACATCTATATAGCAATTAAGAGCTTTCCTCAAGGGTAATTAGCATGTGATTTCACGTATTATATCTAGAGTGCATAAAAAAGATGGTTATAGCATATTGCATATTTTAGAATAAGGATCATTAAGATTTTCAGTGAACATAAATTTGTACTGTGTTCCTTTTTTTTTTTTTTTATTTTTTTCTATTTCTTATTGAGCTGAGAATTTAATAAGAAAAGAAAAAAAGCACAAACAGATTATTTGATTGGTTTATTTAATATATCAGATACAGGTCAACCACTCGTTTGATTTACTTAATATCAAAGACAGGTTTCAACGACTTGATCAACAACCAGTCGTCTCTTGGCACATCGTTTCGGAATGCAGGGTCCTTCAATGTGTCAATGCTCTTTCGGCTAAGCAACGAGTAGATTGGATCCTTCTCGTCGATATGTCGTCCCCAAGTTGGAGGATTGGAGTTTCCTGAATCTAACCGCAATGCGACACCAGCACCAGAAGCACCTTTTCGAACACTGTCGACTGATTTGTGGTTCACTTCCAGTGACACCACTGTTCCCAATGGGTAAGTAGTTTTCACACCAGTACTAGCATCATTCTTGACAATAGCCAATGGGGTACCCACCTTAACAGAACCCTGCTCAACGTCGACACCAACAATCATTGGATTTCGCTTATTGATAACTTGCAGGGTGTTAAGAATACAAGGATAAACCGCATCAGCCATCTTATCCTTACGTCGTTGCTCCAATAGACGCTTTTGATATGCGGTGAAAGAGTCAAACAAATGATAAATAATGTCAGCAGAGAAGATCTGAATGCCCTGCTCTTGAGCATATTGCTCTGCTTCCTTATCAATCTTGACGTCGAAGCACAACATGACTGCGTATTCCTTGGCCTTTTCAAGCATGGTACAAGCCTTCATGACATCACGCTTGTACACTGGACCAATAGCGATAGACATGACAGGAATCTTCATGTCCTTTAAGTAGTCTAAAAGAGCTTCCAAGGCACCCAAAGTGGATGCCTGGACACACACACCACGACCAGAAGTGTCAACAGAGTCTAGCAATCCGGTCAAATCGTCCATGACATCGTCCATCATTTCGTCTTCGTCATCATCTGGACCAACCACCAGCAACCGAGAGCCTGCCACAGCCTTCTCCAGATCGTTGGCGGCGATCTTGACACCCAAGGCAGCCTTGACTTCCTTGTGGTGTTGGTATTGGGATTTGAGCCGCATTTCCCGCAGCGGCTGAGGAGTCAGAAGAGCTCGAACATTAGTGGCGATTGGGCCACTCTGTCCGCAGAGCACAATTCGGTCACCTTCTCTCAGCACACCATTAGACAATACAACATCGATAGTTGTACCCAACCCTTCGATGACCTTGACTTCGAGAATAGTGGCCTCTAGAGAGCTTAAGTACATAAGCTGCTTGCTCATTCGGTTTTGGGTCAATTCAAGCAACAAGTAGAGCAAATCTGGCACACCCTCACCAGTGACAGCCGAGGTAGGTACCAGCGAGACGTATTTACCCATATTCTTGTTCTGGAAGTACAATTCAGAGTTGAGCCCTTGCTCGGCGAAAGCCAACTTGGTCTTTTCCAACCGATCTTGGAACTCTCTCTGGACTGAGGAGGTTTGCTTAGAGAAGGAGTCTCGGAACGAGTTGTTTGGTGTCGATTCCCAATCGTACAAACGATCAATCTTGTTCAATGCAACGACAAATGGGGTCTTTCGTTCCCGCAGGAGACGAATAGATTCCAGGGTTTGCGGCTCCAACCCGTGCATGATGTCTACGACTAAGATGGCAATGTTACACAGAGAGGAACCACGGGATCGCAAGTTAGTGAACGACTCGTGGCCCGGAGTGTCGATTACCAACAGACCTGGAACATTGTAAGTTGGCTTGACGTACTTCTCCATGACTTCAGTCTTTTGCTTGATGGCGCTCATAGGGAAATAGGTGGCACCAATCTGTTGGGTGATACCACCGGCCTCACCTTCCTGGACGTTGGTCTGACGGACCTTGTCCAGCAGCTTGGTCTTACCGGTGTCTACGTGACCAAGAATGACACAAATAGGCGATCGCAGGTTGTTTGTATCAGCCTTAGCGAGAGCACCCTTCTTTCGCTCCTCACGTTTCTCGTTGATTTCGGCTTTTCTCTCTGCGGACTGCTTGAGGCCACGCTCCAGCACGGATTTCTCTTCCTCTTCTTCAGCAGCAGTGGATTTAGCATTCTTGGACTTTGTTTGTGCGGCGGCTGCGGCGGCTGCGGCTTTAGCCTCAGCGTCTGCTTTAGCCTTAGCTTCTGCCTCCTTGGCCTTCTTTTCTTCTGCTTCTTTGGCTTTGTCATTCTCTTCGTCCTCGTTGGCCAATGCTTCCCAGTCGTCCTTTACTTCACCATCAGAATCCAATGCAGCTTCCCAATCGTCCAGCACACCTTCACCTTCTTCTTCTACTGGCTCCTCTTGTTTTTGTTCTTTCTGTACTGGCGCTGGCTTTGGCTCCTCTTTAACTGGCTCTGGCTTTGATTCCTGCACTGGCTTTGGTTCCTCCTTATCCTTAGTAGTATCCTTTTTCTTCTTGCCATACACTGGCTTCTTTGGACCTCCACCGTTCAATCCCTCAACAACCACACCTGATTCCAGTAGCTGTTGGCGACGACGCTCCTGCAGCGCCTGTTGTTCCTTCTGCTTCTTGGTCAAAAGCTTGCCCTGAGCACGTAGTTCTTCTCGCTTCTTTCGCTCCTTCTCCTTCTTTGCCTGTCGAGCTTCCTCTTGCTTTCGTTCCTCTTCCTCTACTAGACGCTGGGCCTCTTCTTCTGCTAGTCGCTCTTCCTCAGCCAGTCGTTCCTGCTCCTCCTGCTGAGCACGTTGAGAGGCCAGCTGTTTCTGAAGCTTGGCGATAGCAGCAGCCTGCTTTTTGTTCTTTGGTTTTGCGGTATCCTTTGCAGCAGCATCTGGTTTTTCCTCGGCGTCAGCAGTCTCTGGATCGGGTGTAGGAGATGATGATTGTTGCGATGGCTTCTTTTTGGGTTCCTTTTCAAGTTTTGGAGCAGTCTTTTTACGTTCAGCCTGAGCTTTCTTTTTGGCCTTTTCTCGTTCCTTCTTTTCTCTTTCCTTTTCCTTTTTGGATTTTACTTGAACTCCAGAATTAGCCTTCTCAGCAGCGGCCTTTTCCAGGGCGTCCTTCTTTTCCTGTTCTTTTGTATCCTTCTTGTTCTTAGATCGACGCAATGCAGACATGAGCCCATCCGGCTCAGCGATATCTTCTGCAGATGCCGTTGTTGGTCCCGATGATTCTGGTTCTGGTGATGCTTCTGTGGTAACGCCAAATTCTTGTGGTGTATTGTCCATCAATTCCTCATCCTCGTCCCAGAAATCGCCACCTGCCTTCTTTTTATCTCTTGATTCATTCATCATGTTAGCATTTCTATGGTTATCAGGATGGAACGTACTTTTTACCCATTTTTCTCTGGTCTCTTTGCTGTTCGGTTGTTTATATATATCTAGTTTGTTATCCCTTAAAAGGTTTAATTTTAATGAATGCAAACGTATATATGAGGTATAAAAAAATGTTGAAAAATTCCCAAATAAAATTCAAAATCAAATTTGTCGTTCTGAAGTTTACGCAGCCGATCGAGGCGGGGAGTACTGGCTGGTAGTAGCAGGTGCGCAACCGCAGTGATCGTGGTTCAACTTCGTGATTTAGCTGCTAATTCTAGTTGGTGGCTCAGTTTATTTCCATTTGCTACTAGTTATCAGTAGTTTTCGTCATGCTGAGCTTTTCTTTCCTTCGATTCCCCTTTTCTGAGTCACGGTGAGTCTACGTGCGGCTTTTTCCATATCTCTATGCGGCTCAAGATGGGATCGACTATCGATGGGCGAAAAATGAAAATAAAGGAATAAAGAACAACGACTTTAGGGAATGATTTATTTCAAGTAGTATATGACGCAAAGGATTGAAGTTGGTGTTTCTTTAGACTTATTACATGAGCCAATTATGAGCTGATTAGTCGGCTTGGAGATATTCATTTTTGTCCATGATCGTCCAATCGATTCGGCCAAATCCCGCAAACTACTAGTCAACAGAGTTACCCACCCTAGCCTATAGTACAGATCTTTTTGATCAAACATAGTAGTCTCTTTCTTTGTTGCAATCGCTCCAGTGCATCCGGCTACTCCACAGTTATGTCACTTTCCTCCGCACTGCTCGGCCGCAAGCCAAAACAAACCTGAGGCGGCAAAAAAAAAAAAAAAAAAGAGAGCTGCGACTTCGGTCCCTTGTGCGGAGATTCACGTCATCAACATCCACCACAACTTTCTTAAACCCAGTATCAGATAAGCATCGAAACACAGATCCTTCCAGTCCTCGAACATGTATAGACTTTTCTCCTCTCCGTTGCTATTAGGAACTCGGACCGCGGCCATTGGTGGTGGGCTGTTTGGAATCGGATTAAGCACCAAGCTGCTTCAAAGACCAGTTCTATTGGATAGCTTCTACGAGATGCCCACAACGAAGGACAAACGGGCTATAGTATATGAACAACCAGCACACAGGCCCAACACACGATTGGGAGGCGCAATTGACTACCAGCAAATGTCTGTCGGAAGTTTCACAGGGCTATTGTGTGGGTATGTAGTAGGGAAGGTAAGCAGGCTTCTTGTATTTATTGCCACGAGTGGGTTCTTGACCTGGCAGTTTCTCGTGTCGCGGGGAATGATTGCTCCATTCAGTGCGCTACCACTTATTGGTGATACAGTTCACTATCTGAGGCGCAAGTTTGATGTGCAGGAGTTGGTTACTGAGAAGCCTTCTTTCAAATTTAGTTTTGCGGCTAGTTTTGTAGTGGCTGCTTTGTATGCTTAACGTAGGTTAATACCACATGGTGTAGATTTATATATATACTGCACGTTTTAATGGCAATGGCTTTATGTCAATACTGTGTATGTTTGAATGGCAATGGCTTTTGTCCTCTGATGAGAGTGGTAAACTGTCCATTACGTTGAGCGTCAGTTGTCTCTGTTTTCTTTAATATGATGGGTTCGTGCGGCTCATATGTAGCAAGTCTGTTTCTCACATTTTTTACGTATTTATAAAACTATTTTAGACACCTGTAATAATTTTGCTCAATAATAAGAACGCTAGACTTCGCAGAACCCCAAGATCTCGTCCTTCAATTTAGCGTTCAAGCTCTCAATATACCCCTCGGTGTAAAATGTCGAATTGTAACAGGTATTGATATGCAATTGACCACGGAACGACCACACCAAGTGAAAGATCATCGGAGTCTTACAGTCAGTGGTCTCCCAGAAAGATTTAACCTTGATAGAACCGTACTCATGTTTCAAGAAATGGTCCAAAACCCCCACTGAACTGATACTGGGGGTTCTCAGCATTGGATTAGATGAATCACCCGCGTCCTGAGATTGCAGCACCTCAACAAACTTCCTAGACACCAGTGAAACAGCATTCCTATCCGGGTTGTCTGATTTCAATAAATTCTTCTGTTTTAACAGCTGGTCGTTGGCATTTTTTAAGACCTCCTTAGGAGTTCCCTCTACATTAACCACCATCGGCCAAACCCCCACAAATAAACCGAATGGGGACATAGTATCTTTCATGCTCTTCAAACCTTCTCTAAGAGAGACTGTATTGAATGATGCGTAGTTTTTGGCATCCTTGTTTACCTCGTAATTCTTTTTCAATGACTGGAACACACTTGCATATACTATTGCAGTTACTGTGGCCCCAGATGACTTACCAGCGGAAACGACCTTATCAGTCTCCTCTTGGGTAAACTGGATTGTGTTACTGCTGGTTTTCTTACTCGGTGCATCAGACAGGTTAGAGGGATCATTCTGAACTGATGGCTGAGCACTCCCGATCTCTGCCAATGCATCAGCTGCTAGTTTCTTCTGCTCCTCTGTAAATGTTTCAATTCCCATAGCCTTGTCAACGCTTGAGGCTAAATGACCTTCTTTCGGGGCCTTTGCGATGTCTTTTCCAGAGCCTACAATGTGCAAGAGACGTCCCATAAGTATTAATGCCCCACCAGCATCGATGTAAATGTGGGGACAAGTCAGAACGAGCGTGGATTGGCTCTGAAGAAAAAACAGAGCTGCTTTAGAGGGTATTTCACGTTTACGCAAGAATTCTTGAACAGAATCCCCAGAGTCAATTACTGAGAAAGTTTCTTCTGCCCATTCTGCTAGTTTTTCGTCACCAAGTGGTCGGTTTACAAACCTAGTACCTTCAACCTCTGAAGTGACATGCGGGAACTCGATTGCAACGTTTGTCCAAGCTTGTTGCACCCGTTTTATAAAGGTTTGAAAACCAATTTGCTCAATGTCCAGTTCGAAGGCAAATGCAATGGGGTAAGTACTGTCTTTCGAGGCATTGAATACGGACTCTACCAGTGAGAGTGGCCGACTTCGGATGTCGTTTTCAGTCGTCCATTCGCTTTGGGGCTCAGTCATATTTTATCTTTTTTTTTTTCCCTAGCTAGTTCAGTCCTCAGCCAAAATTGGATTAAATAATTGAAAAGCTAACACTACAAGATTGATCTCCTTAACTGGCAGTACACGGTTTTATATAGACCACCCGGAGAATTTATAATCCACATGCAATCACCGGATCGCTACCATGTTTCGGAATACCGATCGACTTCTCCTGCGTACGAAACCCATAATTATCTTACGAAAGGCTTAATAAAAGCGGCGTAACGACTCTAAGCTGTAGCAGGAGATGGGGGAAAGCTGCTTAAAACCGTATGGAGCCGCTTCTCCGCCAGTTATTGGTTTATACATGGCGGATAATAGAATTAGGACTCCGGACTCAATCACTTGTTAGCTTGCGGCTAAGTGCGACTATGCGTAACTGTAACGTCCTGGCGACAGCCTAACAGCTAATGCTACTACCACAAGATACGACGTATTTCAGCGAATGGTTTTAGTTTCCAGGGGATGCAAGAGTGTAAATATTGCATTTGAGAATTTAGCGTTAAGCCGATTCTGTTTCTCTCGGGGCTTGAGGTGCAGCATGGTGAACTCTCAGTACCTCTTTACCCTAATTAAGTTACAAGTTCAAGCATTGGAACAAACCTGGCTCTTTTTACGGATATCAGGCACTACTGGAACCAGTTGTCCAAAAGAATCCTCAGATTAACCGTACTTTGAGTGCAGAACTTCTGGTTTGGATCAACGGGGTCGCCAACTCGGACGGAAAAACTAGATAGGGGACCTGCTGGTCTCACTATACAAAGCGCAATTGCAAATTCTGTGGGCCAGGGCACAAGACAACTATGATATTATGATATTATGATATGATGATATTATGATATATCTAGAAATGCCTAGTCCTATCTGGTTTATAGCAACTCTGCTAAGGGGTGCCACTAGTGCCTCTAGTACTATTTATTAGTATTCCAACGACTAAATCAATTTACCCGATATCCGATCGCGCACACTCCTCCATATAAAATCTTTTCAACATCAACCAAAGCACTTCCGATCCCTCCAAATAAGAACAAATGTCTAAAAAAATCCTAGTCCTGATATCTGGAAACGGATCCAACCTACAGGCAATAATCGACAGTTGCCAGAGTGGTAAGATTGCCGATGGCCATGTGTCCCAAGTAATCTCGTCGAATGGCAACGCCTATGGGCTCGAACGAGCCTCCAAAGCAGGAATCAAGACTCACGTCCAACAGCTAAAAGACTACTACAAAGGTATCCCCAAAGAAGAAAAGGCCAAAAGAAACCAAGCCCGGGAGCAGTTCAATCGGGACTTGGCTGCCTATATTGTCCAACCTGAGAACAAGCCGGACCTTATTGTGTGTGCCGGTTGGATGATTATTTTATCGCCTACCTTTTTGGAACCACTTAGAGAAATCCCAATTATCAATCTTCACCCAGCATTGCCTGGTGCATTTGCTGGGATCAATGCCATCGAAAGAGCCTGGCAGGCTGGTCAGGATGGTGAGATCACTGAAGGTGGGGTCATGATCCACAAGGTTATTGCAGAAGTTGACGAAGGTGAACCGCTACTGGTGAGAGAGATTGAGCTCAACAAGAACGAGTCGAAAGATGATTATGAGCAGAGGGTTCACGATGTCGAACATGAGGCTATAGTAGAGGGGACGATCACTGCTCTGCGTCAATTGACTTGAAATCGTAGAAGAGAAGTTATTGGCTTGTAACTCTTAGGAATAAAGAATATTATTTTCTGTTTACTAATATACGTCATATAGAATAATCTCTAGTAATTTGTTCTGTTCCCATCCCTCTGCTAATCTACTTCCCTGCCTATCCATTACGAATCTACTTCCATTGGTTGAGCTGATTCCACAGGCAAATCAATAACCTCACAACGAGATCGAATAGACTCAGACCGCCATGCAGTAGTGCCTCGGGCAAACTTGTAACTCTTCTCCTTCTCGCCTCGCTGGTTTGGAGTTCGATAATTTCGGTGCACAACAGAATCCTTTCCCACCTCCATCACACACATATCAACATTCGATCCAGATCCCAAATCATTCCAGATACCGGATTCAATGGCCTCGGCGCACAGAGCCATAGCCTCCTCCTTTGATAGGTCCTTGTGCCATTTAGCTTCTAGCACGGCCATGGCAGCCAAGGAACCGGACCCCAACGACAGATAATATCCAACATCTGTGGACCCGTGGGCATGGACCGAGAACAAGTGGTTACCGGTTGGATCTACACCAGCAACAATTAGATATGCGCCTACATGTCCTTGGTATTTGAACAAGTGTTGTTTCAATTGGGTCAAACATGTTACTACTCGAGCCTGTCGGCCAGTGTACATAGAATGAAGCTCCAAGTTGGAAGAGATGATCTGAGTCACCATTTCTGTATCAGCAGCTGTCCCAGCTCCGGCGCACCAGATATGAGGTGTGATTTTGTGGAGCTTTTCACAGTTCTTGTCTGCGACGATTTCTCCTGTCGTGGCACGAGTATCGGCGGCGATCACGACGCCATCTTTGAATTTGCACCCGACAATTGTAGTACCGGTAGAAGTAGCTTTTGGGAGCTGGACTCCATGCTCTGTAAGATATTGATTTCGTAGATGGTTGTCGAAACTGAATCCTGGCATTGTGTCTCGTCAACTTGTTTTTTTTTTTTTTTTTTTGTATTGGTGTTTGTGGGTGGCAATTTGAATTGGATAGGTTTTGTGATATGTTGGTAGGTGGTGGTAGTAGTTGGGATCAAAGGGCCATGCTCAGATGTACCGCGGGATCATGATCGAGCAGTGTGGGTTACCATCAAGTCATTACTATTGTGCGAACAAAATAAGTTTGCATATTCCGAAAGAAGAAAATAGAACCTTATTACTAGAAGTTTATAGTGGATAGATAATGTTGTGGCTGATAGTTATCGCTATTGAGGTTTTCTTCTATAATGTTCCATTTTCGCAGCCGCGCCCCGTGCGGCTCTATCGAATTATATTTTGATAAGCAATATAACTATGGAATCAGCTCCGGAGTATAATAACAGAAATTAATCTTGAAGCAGATGCATTCTATAGAGTATTTGATAAAGTGTAAGGGAGTCAACCTGACAAATGTTACTACTGCATCCATGAAAATATCACATAGCGGCAGATTTATTTGAATTGTTCGTGAGTTCCTAGAAATTCAATTCTCTTGATTGTTAGGAATCCATTCTCTGTCAAATGATCGACTACCGAGAGAATATTCATGGTATTAATATTATATTCCGATTGCTTTCACAGGCCTTTCGGACAGATGAATACTTTACCATAGTCCATCATAGAATATAAGTTTACCCGAATCAAAATTTCGATTCGCAAAGGACCACATACATATATATATTCAAAATCCCCACCATCCCAAAAACAAGATTGAAATATCGTTTTATTAAAAACACCAAAATTTATTTCAAAATTTAATCACTATAGATTTAAAAACTATAAGAACAACATAAAAGATCAATACCAAAAAAGAAATCTACAACTTGTCGTAGAATTCGTTTGTTTGCTCTTCCAAATTTGGCAATGGCTTCATGTTTCGTCGTGTTCGCATGCCAACAACAACTTGGTTAGATTGAGAACCTTCTTCATAAGGATTAGATGGCATAACTTCCCAGTGGTCGAACACCATTTGTGGGAAAGCTTGACCACCAGTAGCTTGACGCAATTCAGTGGTGAAACCGAAAGATTCAGCGACTGGCAAGTAAGCCTTGACAGTGAACAATGGAGTACCTGGTCGTTGTTCTTCAGAGATGACTTGACCTCGCTTCTTGTTAAGAACGGAGTAAATACCACCAATGGCATTTTCTGGACACTGAATTTCAACCTGGAAGACTGGTTCTTGGATTCTTGGCTCAGCCAAAAGCATGGCAGCGTAAGTAACACGTCGCATGGTTGGCATCAATTGACCAGCTCCACGGTGGATAGCATCAGGGTGCAACACAACATCCATAACGTTGACACGAACTCGTCGAAGAGTTTCACCCAAAATTGGACCTTCCTTGGTAGCCCATTGGAAAGCAGAGACAACGTGGTCCTTGATTTCGTTCAAGTATTGGACAGCCTTGGTTTGATCAACGACAACGTTTGGACCGTTACCGTCTGGACCGAAACACCAGATCTTTCGAGCGTCAGTAACGTCCCATTCGTATTCGTCAGCCATCAAACGAGCTCGCTTCTTGAAATCATCCTTAGCATCAATCTTACCACTTTCAATGGCAAGAGCGGTTTCTTCAGTGATTGGTTCAGCCTTGACAAACAATCGGTTGTGCTTGTTTGGAGACTTGGACAAAGCAACCTTGGAGGATTCACCGTCAACGGTTTCTCGGTAGGCAACAATTGGTGGGGACTTCTTCAATGGAATACCAGCGTGGTCATTTTCCAAATCGTTCAAGCAAATTTCCAAGTGCAATTCACCGGTACAGGCGACAATGTGTTCACCGGTTTCGGCCATGTAAGTCAAGACACATGGGTCAGACTTGGACAATCGCTTCAAACCTTCGACCAATTTTGGCAGATCGTTACCGTTCTTAACTTCGACAGCGACCTGGACAACTGGGGAGACAGAGAATTTCATGACCTTCAAGTTGTGAGCAGATTCAGAGGTGGTCAAAGTACCAGACTTGAGCAAGAATTGATCGATACCGACCATACCGACAATGTTACCGGCTGGGACGTCATCAATGGCTTCGACGTTTCGACCCATCATCAAGACGGTTCGTTGGATGGCCTTGATGAACAAGTCTTCCTTCTTACCTGGGACGTAGTTTGGACCTTGGATTCGGACCTTTTGGCCAGATCGGACGGTACCAGCAAAGACACGACCGAAAGCGTAGAATCGACCCTTATCAGAGGTTGGAACCATCTTGGAGACGTACAACATCAAGTCGGCCTTTGGATCACATTCAGCGATACCAATGCAAGCAGCATCGTCAGATGGACCTTCGTAAAGAGTTTCAGCTCGGTATTTCTGAGCAGTGACTGGGGATGGCAAGTGGATACAGATCATTTCCATCAAGGCATCAGCAGCTGGCAACCATTTTCGCATAACGGTCTTCAACAAGGCCTTACCTTCCAAGTCCTTTTCTTCAGACTTCAAGTTGATTTCCAATTTCTCGAGCAACTTGGTGGTTTCTTCCTTCTTGACGTTCATGATACAGTCAAAGACTCGGAAGATTGGGTCCAAAATGAACATGCTGAAGGCTCGTTCCAATTCTTGACCCTCGGCGGTCTTACCCTTGTTGGTCCACTTCTTGGTCTTTGGGTTGAAGAAAGAGTCACCCCACAATCGCTGCATCATCTTTTCTCGGTCGACACCGAACTTCTTGGAGTATTGAGAAGCGAATTGCCGGACAGTGAAAGCCCAACCGTGCAAGGCAGAAGCGAATGCAACAGTACCGTTGTCTGGGTAAACTTGGACGTCACCAAGAGCCTTGTCTTGGTAGGTGGAGATGATTACGTTAACAGATTCAACGGTTCGGGAGAAGGATTGGTACAAATCTTCCTTGGTGGTTTGCAATTCAAGCAAAGCTCGGTCAACCTTGTTGATGACAACGACTGGCTTGATTCGTTCACCCAAGGATTGTCGAAGGACGGTTTCGGTTTGGACACACACACCTTCGACACAGTCGACAACGACCAAGGCACCATCGGTAACACGCAAAGCAGCAGTGACTTCAGAGGAGAAATCAACGTGACCTGGAGAGTCGATCAAGTTTACCAAGAATTCGTTACCAACGGTCTTTTGCTTGATTTCTTTGACATCGTCGTCACCCATTTCAGAGTACAAGGAGATGGCAGTAGACTTGATGGTAATACCACGGTCTTGTTCGTCCTTTCGGGTGTCCATAAATCGGGCATCACCGGCCTTAGCAGCGGAAATAATACCAGCCTTTTGAACAAGAGCTATATTATTTTTTGTTAGCTTTCATGGTATTTTAATAACAGTTTTAGTAGTAACTTACAATCTGAAAGAGTAGATTTACCGTGATCTACGTGTGCAATAACAGACATGTTACGCACGTTAGTAGTCTTGGACATCAATTCATGAAGTTGCTGTATGGATGTTAGTCTTTTTTGAATCTTGAGGGGGGGAAAAGTTCAATATCGGCCGCGCTCTTTCTTTTTCAATTGCTATGATTTTGTCCACCTCCTTCTTCTAAAA
This sequence comes from Blastobotrys attinorum, assembly GCA_030564265.1. NCBI lineage: Eukaryota > Fungi > Ascomycota > Dipodascomycetes > Dipodascales > Trichomonascaceae > Blastobotrys > Blastobotrys attinorum. Next base: position 67,579 of record JAJLUM010000072.1, read on the forward strand.
GGAGGTTTGAGACATATCACCAATTAATAAGCACCAATTGATTTGTTGCCACAACTCCAGTCGATGGATAGGTGATTTATCGCCACATCACAATTCGATGGATTAATGATGTAATCATCATGAAATTGTCAAGAAGAGATCAAACCAAACAATTACCCGAGAGTAATTGAGGTTTCAAGAATTGCGAACAATGACCTTAAGACACTTTTCACAATAAAAGATTGATACTTACGTCCACAGTGAAGTTAACCATTTTTTAAATGTTTTTTGAATGCTTTGAAATAACTTAAAAATTTGTTTTTTTTTTTATTAAAAGAAACACTCACAAATCAAAGGAAACTTTCCAGATTAGATAAAACAATTAGTTTATAAAAAATTGAAAGTTTAGCTAAAGAGAAATACCAAAATGGATAAAAAAGGTATAAGTGAGGTGTGATTAGCTTGTTTGAGTGTGCAAGTGGAAAAAAAAGAGGGAAAAATTTTTTTTTCTTTAGTACCGGTACAAAAATTTGGGATTTTTTTTTCCCTTTCTCTTTTACTCCCATTGGATGTTCTGAGGATTACTCGTTCTGAAGTTTACTGGGGTCCGATCACTGTGGCAACCAGCAAAATTTTTCAGTGTGTGCAGCCGGGTGGGGAGAAGACTGCAAGAGCGGAGTGATATCTGTGATGAGTATAGAGTAACAAAAATTTGGTTTTTGAGGGTCAATTGCATGAGTCCTGTTTGAGTGATGATTTTTAGTTTGTCATGGTACTTGAATAAGTGCTATAGGATAAATTTGGGATGTTGAGAGCAATTAAAGAATCTCTCACTGTCCAAGACTGGAAGCAGTAACAATTGGATTATGATAAACTGATGATAGTAGAAGTCTAGTCAAACTAGTGGCGGAACTATATAGTCGATACAACTGCTGAAGGATATTTGATATTTGGAGAAGCAAAGTAGAACCCCAATAAGTGAGCCGCACCACGTGAGGCGTACAAGTCCCTTTGTCCCATTTTAACATCACCAAACATGCTATTGTTCAACAAATTTTGGGAGTTCATAAATATCCCAAAATCAGAGCCATATTCTAAGATCTGACAATTCGTATACTCAATTCCTAGACGTATTTATAGTCGCTGTCAAATACATCAGTGCTACAGGTGTACTGAAATCTACGCGCTAACCCGCTCAACCTTTCACGCCCCCCATTTCTCCCCTACTTCTCTGCCTCAGTGCTATTAAGCCAAAGAGCTCGATCCGAACCCGACGACACACCCAAAAACTTTTTTCCCATAGTAAATTTTTTTTTATTATTTTTTCATCTTTTGAAATTATTCATCCATTTGTAATAAACCGGTTCTCTATTTTCCTCTATAGCAAACCGGTTCTATATTTTCCTGAATTTCTTTCATATTCTAAACCTCTTTTTTATTCTCTAATTTCTACTTCCAAACTCGCATAAAAATGGCTACTACCGTCGACAAGATCAAAGCCATCGAAGATGAAATGGCCAAAACACAAAAAAACAAGGCCACATCATTCCATCTTGGACAACTCAAAGCAAAATTAGCAAAACTAAAACGTGAACTACTTGCAGACTCCTCCAAATCCGGCGGTGGTGGTGGTGGCCCAGGTTTCGAAGTCCAACGAACTGGTGTGGCCTCTGTTGGATTTGTGGGATTCCCATCAGTAGGTAAAAGTACCTTGTTGAATCAGATGTCAGGAAACTATAGGTCCGAAGTAAGTGCCCAAGATTTCTGTACTTTGACGTCTGTGGCTGCAGAAATTAATGTCCAAGGTGCCAAAATCCAACTAGTGGATCTGCCGGGGATTATCGAAGGTGCTAAGGACGGTAAAGGTCGAGGTAAGCAAGTAATTGCAGCTGCTCGTTCATGTAACTTGATTTTCATTGTTCTGGACGTTAGTAGGCCGCTCCAGCATAAACAGGTCATTGAACGGGAATTAGAAGGGTTTGGCATTCGTCTCAACAAGGAAAAACCAAACATTGTTTACAAAAAGAAGGAAAAGGGTGGTATCAATATCACCAATACTGTTCCACAGACCAAAATGGATAACGACGAGATCAAAGCTGTTTTGTCGGAATATCGAATCAACTCAGCAGATGTAGCACTTCGATGTGACGCCTCTGTGGACGACTTGATTGATACTCTGGAAGCTCAAAATCGTCGGTACATCCCAGCTATTTATTGTTTGAACAAAATTGATGCAATCTCTATTGAGGAATTGGATCTGTTGTATCGAATCCCTAATGCAGTGCCAATTTCTTCTGAGCATGGTTGGAATATGGACGAGCTTCTTGAAACTATGTGGGGGCACCTTAACCTGGTTCGAGTATACACCAAGCCAAAGGGTCGAGAGGCGGACTTTTCTGCTCCGGTAGTTTTGCGAAGCAATAAATGTACAGTGGAGGATTTCTGTCAGTCTATTCACAAGAGTTTGATTGATGAGTTCAAGATTGCCATTGTGTATGGATCGAGTGTTAAGCATCAGCCACAGAACGTTGGTCTATCGCATGTGCTGCAGGATGAGGATGTTGTTACCATTTTAAAGAAGTAGGTTAGATAGAATTGGGTTTCAATGGCAATTTTTTTTTATATTGTATCTGTGAGCAATTAGGTACCGTAACCAGTCTCTGAGCATAATAGGGACAAAAAATTTATTAGATCAATTTATCGATGATTGTTGGCGATTGGAATCCAAGTTCGTAATATATCTTTCACTGAACTGGTCAAAACAGCTATCCAAACTCTTTATACCATAACTATGGCAGCTGTCTGATGTCAACAGAATTACAAGCCAAAAACCTCTAAAACCGTGGTAACAAACAAAAAAAAAAAAAAAAAAAAAAAAAAAAAAA